>JASANE010016522.1:0-12575 GCA_030248225.1 Trileptium ribeirensis | reverse complement strand
ATTGCTTATCCTGTGTAGATAAGAAGTAATATCTCATCTTGTCTCATATCGATGAGGCAAATCATAAAATGTTAATAAATATAATCTGTTGCAAGTGCTTAGCATGACCTTCATGTAGGTATTACAGCAGCAGTTCGCGTTTGTCATGAAATATATTTTGAAATATGCGGAGAAATATTCTCCTATCATGTTCTGTGTACATATATTTCGGTATTAAGAGTCATTTAGTATCTTTAGTATAAAATTCTTCTTAACGGTACATTTTGCTTGCTTCTGACATAGTAAAATAGATTGATGATAAATAAGCAAGCGTATCTTTGTCAAATTAAAATTTAGTTGGTCTGCGGCAAAACAATGCAAGCTGCAATCGTTCGAAGTTATGTGTAAAAATTTGATGCTAAGTTCAATGTTAAGCTCAAATCAATGTTTTTGTGGAATACGTTACACAAATAGTTGACAGCAGGTGTGTTCTACAAATTATGCATATTTCATTTCAGCCGTTCAAGAAAAGTTCAAACAAAATATTGATAAAATCAAAGAGCGGTACGGAGCTAACGTGGACCCACGCGAAGCCGTTGCTAATCATCTAACTGAAGTTGTGGACAAAAAAAGAAAACAGGTGGATAACTTCGTGAAGGAGAGAACCAGCCTTGAGAAAAAACTTGAATCCACCACCGACGTGAAGGATAAGGAGAAGCTTCGAACTCAAATCGACGAGTTGATGGCTAAAGAAGCTGAAATTACAACAAAAACAGCGTCAATGGCAGCCCGTGTTTCAGCCGTAGCTAAAATGGCTCTAGCAAGTGGAAATTTGACTACCGAAAAGAAACAAAAATTGGAAAAAAATATCCAAAGCGCGGACGATTACTCGCGTAAAGCGCAAGACGACGTAAAAACACGTCTTAATGCGTTGGAGAAGCGATCGAAAAAGGACAAATCGTTAGCAGACAAATTGGAAAAACTACGCCGTGAGGAAGACAAAATGGTCGAAGAGCAAGATCGTGCCGAACAAAAACGGATGATGTATGAGTCGCCGGAAAAGCGTGAAGAAATAATGAGCAGAAAAATCGAAGACAAACAAAAACGACTCGATGCGCATCGACTAAAGATTGATGAGCTGAAAGCTGAGCTGGAAGTAGCAGCGACGGACGACAAACGGAGAGACGTCGAAGAACAAATGAAAAAACACCGAATGTCGGTTCGAAAGACAGTCGAAGATTTGGAGCAGTTTAGTGCAGTACAACAAAAAAGCCTCAAAGAAAAAATCAAAACTGTTACCGATCAAACAAAAAAGAAAGAAATGGAGGAAAAAATGCGTAAAGCCGAAAGCGTACTCAAGAAAGCTAAAATTGCGAATCTACAAATGAGTTCCGAAGAGCTTAAGGAGAAAAGGTCAAAGGCGTCAGATAAAGAACGAATTGCATATGACACACTAATGGCTAGCATGCTTAAACAAAAGAAAGAGCTTATGTACAATAGAGCGGATGATATAAAACAATTGGAGAAAAGGGCGTCAGACATGCGAACTAAAACGTTGAACGCCAAAGGGTCGGAAGCTTCAAAATATGCAGAGGAAACGGTACCAATGTACGAAGAAATGATCTCCGAGAAATGCGAAATGGTCAACATGAAATGCGAAGAGGCTGACTTGGCGATGGGACGCGATTTCATGGCAGACGAACAACGTTTGAGTTCGATTACACAAGAGCGAGAAATGATCAGCGAATTGGTTGAGGAAGGAATGTCAATGTTCCAGATTGCTGTCAAAAACGCGAATGGTACAAGCCAAACTAAGCTGCTTGATCAACTGGAAAAAATGCGTCGAATGCGTCAATCGGCAATCGATTGTGAAGAAAAGATGCTTGATAAAGCTGGCAATAAAATCAAGGAATCTCTTGCCGATGCAAATTTGGCGGCAACTAAGAGGCCCCAATACGAACAATTCTGGTCGCGCTTTTCGGAACGAGAACTGGAAACGAAGGCGGAATCTGTTCGAATCGATGCAATGGACAAAGTATACTTGGAGAAGACAATGCCCCTTCTTACGGATTCCTCAGCAAAACTGGAAGCACAAGACGAGCTTGACGACATATCAAGTCGATTTGATACAGAAACCAGTAATTATAACAAACAAGCTAAAGAAATGAGAGCAGAAGCAGAAAGTGTTCTTCCGGAACAAATGCGGAAAACATGGTCGGATGATCTGTCTAACCGCAACTTGGATGAAATAAGCGCTGCAGACGTAGCGATAGTGACACAAATGTACAATGCATCAATAATGGACAAAGAAGACATTGATAAAATGCACAGCGACAAACTTAACCTTTACGATTGGGCAAAACTCGAAGGATCGAACAAAAATCCAGCCAACGAGGACGATAACGGCTTCAATGGTGATTTTGGCTTCGGTCTTCTAGGCTCCACAGGGCAGCCAGAAGCCGAAAACAGCGCTATTTCAACCGATTTCACACGTGACTTCACAAGCGGGCTCGACAGTACACTTCAAACCTACACCCCCGAGCAAATAGCTAACGATCCAACTATGAAGGAACTTATGAGTAAAACTGATGGAATGACAGCTCGCTTAGATGACGTTATTGGAGACACCCAGGAATCGGTTGACGATATTGTTCGGCAAATGAAAGAAAGCGGAAGTCAGCTTGCCGACACGTATCTTAGTGCTGGAACCAATGTTCTTGGTTCCCTGCAGAGCACATTTGACCAAGCTCTGAGTGGTACCGGTCAGATGACCAGCAATATGGAAGGAAGACGAAGAAGGCGACGCTAAACGAGTACAAAAACAGCCGTTTATCGGATAAAAATATGCCTAAACATGCAAGCAAGAAGAGTTGTTAACTTTAGAAAAAGATATTCATACAATTTTAATTATTATTAAAACCGATTTCATATCCTTTAGAGCTTAGATTTTGATGCTTTATTGTGACGAAACGCAGAGGACGAACATTATTTTAATTTTCGTACAATTATATTGACACAAAACCTTTTAATGGTTTGTATCATTCTATACAATACTTTGCACATGTCTGTCAATCTTTAGCAATAAATAACAAAAAGTGTTATCGTTGTACGTAGCTGAATAGCGATTCGATCTAAAAATTATATTGATAACTGTGATTGTCACTGATCCAAATTATCTCTCAGTTGTAGTGCCTCGGTGATAACCCCCTACCGGGCCTAAATGATCTCCAGCCACAAGAGGCTTTATCGGTAATGTAAAAGCAGTAGAAATTATTGAATATTTACAGCAGAGTTCTGTTTGTGTGCCTCAAACCTGTAGTTGTTGATACATTTCTGTAGTGAGAAGGGGTTCGATACACTCATGTCTATACTGCTGTTTAGTTTGGCCTCGGATATCTTTGCTTATACTGCTCTGTTGGTGGTGGGGTCGGGCACTGTTTACCGTGGCATTGCTTAATTAGCAAACTTTACACTACTGACTTCATTAGGATTAGGGTTTCGCTTTGTCTGAAAGATAATCCGGCTTCGCCAAACAACCAAAATTACACCAAGGCCAATGACCTGTGTTCTCCAGTTCGTAATGGGGAGGGGCGAAAATACGCGGGAGGCGACTCAAACTCAGTTGAACTGTGGCGAAATAAAGCATTGTAATCGCCATAAAATGTCAAAAAAGTGGAATTTTACAGCTGACTGCAATTGTGAATGCTTAGAAACGGGAAATTTGCTCGGTTTTTAGCCCCGCAACGAAAAAAATCGGGGTTGTTTTAGCCAAAATAGGGAAACATTTGCAGATTTTAGCCCACCAGAAAAAAGATGGGAGTTTTAAGCTGCACGTGAACGTACCTGAGAGCGTGAATTGGGAAAGTCGAAAATACCCAAGGGAAGGTAGAAGCACCTGAGCGTTATTGCTTCCTGTTTTGGAGAAGCCAAAATAAAGTTTCTCTAAATCACATAAAGCGAAGAAATGTTACGTGTCAAGTGTGTATAACTTGAATGCAGCTGCGTTAATACTTTTTTCAAACCAATGTCCACCTGAGATTTTTATCTGACTCCGCGGCTGCAGGGTGGCTGCATGTTGATAAACGCTCGCCACTCATCTATGTTGATAGCGTTTCGAACCATGGTTTCGCCCAGTCTTATCGCCATCGACGGAATGATGTTCCTCGGAATTGCAGTGCCTCGTCCCTTATAAATTGCAGTTTTCACGTCGTCGGGGCATGGCCTCGAAGCACACTCAGGATTATCTTGGCCTCATGAGACTTACGCACCGCCATGATCGTCGATGACTACTCTAGCCCCTACTTGACCACCGGTCCTATTACTCAGTCACTTGCGATACTAGAACAGCGTCAGATTTTACTGTGCACGAAGCCGATGCTGTGCTGTGAAATCACACTGTACAGTGCGATGATTTTAAAATCCCCTTGACCGTTACTAACGGTTTTCACAGGCACATCGTTTGTTTCCATATTTCATAGAGCGACGGTCGATGGCCAACTTGTAACATGCCTAGAAGTCGCCGAATGTCGTCGCTGTCGGTTACCTATGTTCGCGTTGAGTCTAAAATACAGTCGCAGCTTCAAGATCTGACCCACCGTAGCCGACTAGGATGGAAGCACCATTGTATTCGTTTGATTATTATTGATAGTATTATTGAACTGCTCACGATTTTGTTTGAAACAATTAGCGATTCCGTTTCTGGTACTATAAAAGCAGTATTAAGAACAAAATGCCCTTGTAGTTAGCAAAGTCAGGTCTATTTAAGTTCTGTGGAAAAGAATGATCATAGCGAACAGAATGTTTCTAATGCTTTATTGTGGCGACAAATGCAACAAACATTGTCTGAATTATTTTCGCTAGTGCGACATTTTCACTTAATTTAGAGCTGTCCGATGCGGTCCCGTCGGCGCCTACGCCTCGCCTCTCCAAATCTGAAGACTTATCATAAGATTTGCATGATTTAATCCATAAGGCTTGCATACGTCTGAAAAAATGTGCGCGTACGCATATTGAATCCGTACATACCACTTGTTCGCGTACGCTAAACAGCGAGTAAGCGAGTACAGACGACAGAATTACAATAGCTTTTTTGTCAGCCTGAGTTCGTAATTTGACAAAAGAACAACATTGGCCCACGCCCTAAAGTATATTCAAGCATAATACTATTCAAATCTAAGAATTTAAAGTGTGCAGCTTTCAAAAACTAACCAATTGCAACTACCTCATATTATAGTTAGCGTTATAGCCAGCCATACTGATAACTGAAGTCAAAGATCAAAATTCCATAGGACGAAAATGGTTTGAAATTGCAAAGTTTGCCCTCTAACTCGATTAGTAAGGTAGGCGAAGCACTGATTTGTTTCTCTGTTCGCTGAAAACCCGTTTATTTTAAATCAAGAAAACAAGATAAATTTAATCTATATTACGTTATTTCGCCAGGAACATATATGGAACAGCACGACTTTTATAGTCAGAATCAGGAAACCAGTTAAAATTTATAGTTTTACTATCATGACGTGTCTACGTAGACTGCCACATTATGTGGGACGTGAATAACAAATTAAATCAACTTAAGCTACGCTGTGTAAGCGACATTGGTTGCACGCAATCATATTCTGCATTCGCCGGTGCAACATTGGAAGCATATGACCAAAATCGTCTTTTAAGCTGAAAATCAGCTGCTAGGGAAAAATAAATTAATTATGCCTAAACAGAATAAAGGGCTGAATCTGCCCTATCAATAGCCAAAATCAATGAAAGTAAATGTTGCGTCCAAAAATTTTAGTAATATCACATTTTCTGTAAACAACATATAACTATATAACTATTTTACACCAATAATATCAACATCTCATGATATTCTACTCTACTGGAGAGTATGACAATCTTCAGATTTCTTCTGTTATCTTTAGCGGTCCTTCTGTGGACTCTTTCGATCATACCTCCAAAAATATAACTAACATTTGTGATCATACACATGACCTAGCTTATCCATTTGAATTAGACGCCACCAATGAGCAAACGGGTGGATCAGGTCATGTTTACTACGGACATGGTTCGTCGAGTTCCTGAAATGTGGGGAACGCCCAAAATCAATCATTACGTATCACAAACGACAACAAGGCAAATCTGAACAGGTTCACACTCTTCAGCAGAATAAATATATCGGTTCTTCATGATACTAACTCAATCTAGTTTCTTGAACTGCAAAACAACAAAAATAATCTGAATGATAATTAAATTGAAGGACATAAAACTCTGGTCTTACATTTGGAGCCTTACAGGTCTGTAAATTTAAACTATAGCGGTATCACGAGGTGAAAATTCGTAAAATTCCAAACCTGATTTAAAACGTAGCCAAAAATGAGGTGCTTGCATCCTCCGCCTACAATGATATCAAAGCGTACTATTAAATTACTGTTAAATCGATGATTTGAAAACCGTAGGGGACAAGAAACATTACTTCGACCACCGCTGCAGCGTTATTTACTTTGACATAAATAAGATAAATAGGTGTGCTAATTTGCACAACGTGAAAGTTTAGTGTCAGCGACCATAAGCCGATGACAGTCTTCTCATAATGATAGTGTCTACTCACTCATTTGAGCACGAGCACACCGTTAAAACCCAATTTTCACAACTACTATTTACTTATCTGAAAATTGTTTACTTTATAGCGAAGTTTACTTATCTACGTATGTTATATCGAACAAGTTATTCGGCGATATTAGCTTGTAACTATTCATCAATTCCAATGCAGCATCTAGTATGCTACAAATCTACGTTCACTGATTTGACTGTCGGCATTTGGAACACTATATCGTGAAAATAAATTTTCTTAGGTTTTTTCATACATGCTCAAGCCGAGGTCGCGAGGGGGTATCTGGGTATTCGGGGAAAGGCCTTTGAATGCTCAGCGGTTCAACCAACCGATGGGAGTTGGAGCGGGAGGTGGATGACCTGCTGGGAGAGGACTAACGTTCCGTTTCCTGTATAAGGATGTCTGATTCTATTGGCAATGCAACAAAGCTAGTACGGATAAAATAGTGAAATATGATAGCTACTCAGATTTAAATAGCTTAATTGCCGCTGATTTGGCATCTAGATATATCAAATATTAGTTTGCATCAATGATCCCAGTTCGATCCATGCCATGCCTTCATCCAAAGCCAGTCATATATACAAACAGTTTCCTAAGTGTTGGATAAAGAAATACTTCGTAAATGAAAAATTAAAAGAGTATGGTACATACTTGATTCCATTATCACAGATCCAGGGGCGCCCGCAGGGGGGGGCAAGGGGGGGCACTTGCCCCCCCCCTGGAAAATGGAGGTGCGGAAAAATCATAAGGGTCCCCCCTTGTGAAAATTTGCCTCCGAAAATCATTTTCAGAGGCACCTTAAAATTAAATTTTAGACAAAAAATGTAAAAATTTTCCCTGCGGGGCTTGTACTGTCGAACGATCTTTTAGCACTTTGCGGAGAGTCAAAACATGGCTACGGTCGACAATGGGCGAGGAACGTCTTTCCGGCTTATGTATGTTGAGTGTGCACAGAGGACGAGTGAATACGAAGAAGATTGAGTTCATAAATGGCGTTATTGATTTGTTTGCAACCGATCGAAGACGGTTGCAATTTCTGTTTCAAGAGTGACTGACAGTGTAAGTCTATTAGGCTGTATAAACTTTGAAGTAGTTTGCAATGTCAATTTCATGTTATATATGCAGCAACTACTGACGATGTTTTTGGGTGTGGGATGAAACATGCATATCTGAAAACCGTAATTGTGCTGTGAAGTAGAACTGAATTTTAAGCAAAACTTAGAGAAAGACCGCCAATTTTGTGTTTACAAGTTGCCTTAATGCGGTGCGGTAAACGAGTCTTAAATAAGAAAAAAATTCTTGCCCCCCTCTGGAAAAATTTCTGCGGGCGCCCTTGCACAGATCACAAAGCTTGTAAAATTGCGAATCAAAACCCACGTTTTTGATATTGCAAAGTTTCATTATTTAGCTAGTATTTGGGAGATTTATCGTATATATAACCTGTGATCCACAGAGTCAGAAACTACATTTATTTAACAGATGGATGAAATTGACTTGTTTGAGGCCACTGATTGCAGGTTGAATAATTTGAAGTATAAATATTTACTTCCAGCTTCACCAGTTGGAATGCTTGAGCAGCTTTTTTTAAACACTGATATCAGCCCAAGTTAACGCTGTTATTGTGTTCAACACCCATAGTTAGTAGCACGGTAACTGCCCCAAGGTAGGACATCACTAACCAACATGTACCCAGTAATTTTATTTATCCCACCACCACTACCTTCAAACAAATACCCTTTTCGCCGCTGCGTGCAGAGAAGGCTTGGTGAAAATTTTAGTATTTACGAGTAAAAATGCAAAATGATGAAGAAAAATTGGGAAACATATTAGGAAATTTTGGAGGAAAGAATATGAGTTTTTCGTTGCCCGTGGCCTGCCCCCTCGCTTCGTACCAGCTTTCTTTCTTCACCGGAAATATATACCCTCTAAGCCGAAATATCTTGGGTAAGTATGATGTACCGTGCAGAGTAACTTGACTGAAATATTAATAAATCAAAAAGCATTTTCCGATGACTTATGCTATCTTGCAAACCGAAAACATTATGCACTAAATCTTAACCCGTAATGAAATCGAATAGGCCACTGCAAATTTCGGGCGATTCCGTTAAATTTTTCAAGTCAAGACGTGTCAGCAGTAAACGGTTTCAGGTGCTGCTGTTAGTGATATTGGAATTTGATAATCCAAAGAGTCCACTGATCAAACAAGTTTCGAACATTGCCGATAAACCATAAAATTATGCAGTTTAATCAAGCAACAGATTTTACATATGTCGGTGTTTTGCATCACCCGTTTGCAACAAACAAATGGGAATGCGATTTCTAGCACCAGCTTGCCTTTGTCAAGTATCGTACGATACAAAAACTGGGTCTTTTCGGTTATCCCCCCCAGCCAGAATTTCGTCAATTTTCAAGATACAGGAGAAATTTTGGTACCAATCGACTCAACTCGATGAGGCGGTTCAGAAAATATCCATTTTACCCATGTCCCTGAACCGATCGAAGCGGATTGAATAGCTGATTCTACTGATAGTAATTTTATAGGAATCTGATAACAGGTTCCTGAGTTATGATCAAATAACTGCTGAGTCTCTCAGCCACCGATACCGGTGCCCGGGATGCAGGACGAGGACCTGGACTCAGCGGCGCATCCCATCTGAAAAACCTAAAATATAAAAAGGTTAGTTAGTACTTAACAACAACATAATATAATACATATTTAACTCACCATCATTTTTATCCGGGTAACAACATTTTGGTTGAGAACGTTAAGCGAAAGAAACTCCATGGGAAAATTTTGTTTCTTTGTTTCGATTTTCAAAATGTTGTTGCCCGGATAAAAATGATGGTGAGTTAAATATGTATTATATTATGTTGTTGTTATGTACTAACTAACCTTTTTATATTTTAGGTTTTTCAGATGGGATGCGCCGCTGAGTCCAGGTCCTCGTCCTGCATCCCGGCGCCTGCTAGGGTGGCTGAGAGACTCAGCAGTTATTTGATCATAACTCAGGAACCTGTTATCAGATTCCTATAAAATTACTATCAGCTATTCAATCCGCGTCGATCGGTACCCAACATGACCGGATTCGGAAGAAAAACTTTTTTGGGTTCTCAAGGGGGGACCATTGGGACCCAAAAAAATTGAAAAAATTTTTTGTCAGGGATATGGGTAAAATAGATATTTTCTGAACCGCCTCATCGAGCTGAGTCGATTGGTACCAATATTTCTCCTGTATCTTGAAAATTGACGAAATTCTGGCTGGGGGGGATAACCGAAAAGACCCCAAAAGGGTCTTAATTCAGGCATTAAAGATTAAAATTTCAAAAAAATTGTACACAATAGCTAGGGTACTATGTATTCCACATCACTGCAGTTACAGAAAAGCTACAGTTCGCTGATACATCGTATAAAGTACACGGTATCGAATAAAACATCATATATTACCGTACCGACTCTCGTTGTCCGCAGTGCAATTATCAAGTTTTAGCAAAATCTATACAAATGAGCAACAGTATTTTCTAAAAATTAAGGTCTATGGTTTGATGCCTCGTTATAGCATAACGAATTTTATGGTGCCTTGGCAACATCAAGTATCAAGCATCACAGTATTGAGGATATATTCAAACCCCGTTTCAGTCGATTATATAACCCAGCTGTGCAGTGCCGATCTGCTTGATTTGGTTTCTATTGTTCAGGAACATAAAAGAATATATACAACGTTTTTGATTTACTAGGTTACGACACCACTTTTGTTCAAAGTCTCTACTCATCATGTTCGCAAGGATTTTGGGTCAATGACCCGTAGTTGATAATAATTTTTAGGCTTTATGCGTAACTTTTCAAATCGTGTGTAGAGATTGACCATTCTGCCTAAATGACTGTGCAAAACATGATTAAATACGCCTTTATTCACAATTCTAAAGTTTTATCAACATTGATTACAGCAAGAGTATATAATAGAAATTTTGCAAAAGACTATTACACTGGGAAATACTCATATAAATTATTTTGTTGCCGGACGATGTGCATGCTATTTCCCCTATCTCTCAGGTATAGCAATGGTTACCCAATAAGCTTCTTTGGGGGTATCCGTTACCCCTAATGTTGCTTGCGGAGGGCCAGCTATTAGGTCGCTAATAACTAATCAGTGTAAAAAAGGAGTAACAGTCGCCGGTGGCTCATAATGCTGCTCTAGTTTTATCATTTACTGGTGACCTGCTGCTGGTAGTCCTGGAGAAACCTTGAGAGATAGCCGATACCCCAAAGAACTTCACAATTACCGTTGCAGTCCTTGGAGTGTAAAGCTTCAATAGCTCAGGACAATTTTAGCGATATGCATTTATCGCTTTACGTTATCTGCCGCTGCGCATAGATGTGTTTTTATATACTAACTAATAAGCGTTAACACATTTTAAATCCAAAATCATTAACATATTATAACTCTTATCACATGCATAATTTAGCAAAAATTACCAAGTGTAGCTAATCGAACGTAACATATCTAAGATGAAGTTGGAAAACCTAAATCATATTGTTTATGCCTAAGTACATAAATCAGACTTTTCCAATTGTATGTTTCATTACCTGTACTAATTTGGCTCAAATTTTTACAGTACATATATATACCGAATTGTAATAATGTTCATCGTTGCGATATTAGGGACTCAAATATCGTCTCCGTTAAGAAATTATTAGTTACGAACTAATTCATTAATGAAATCGTTTTTATATTTTAGTTTGATAATGTGCAATTCGTTAAATAAAATTGATGGCCCGCACTTAAACCTCGCATATACAATAAATCGGGACATTAAACTTACTGTGTTCAACGTGGTTTCTCTTATTGTTGATATGTATGGAAGCGAAATCATTTTGTGGGGTAAAGTCTGCCTGAATTTTATTGGAATCTTAGCAGTGGGCAAACTATTTCATAGGTATTTACAACTTAAATTAAGACGCTAACAATTATATATTACTTATGTGTTTCATAAGTGTCCATAAAGGGGTAGGTTAAATATATGCTTTTCCGTGCGACCAATATAGATATAACATTTTATCAGTGTATTTGTCGCACAGAAATGCATAGATTTGGGCAAATATCTAATGTTTATATAGATTTTAAAACAAGCTGGCTGTGGAAAACAGAGTTTCGTGCGAAATTTATAGACAGTGTTTGAGTTTTGTTTCTCTTAAACAATGTTGTAACAGCAGTTTGTACTGTTGGTGGTTTAATGCCGATCCCAAAATTCAAGGTCTCGGATTTTGCGAAAATAGTCCTCAAATAGTCCCGCTAAAAGTTAGGCAGTTCATCGACGCCACCCATAAAATTTGAAAAAAAATTGTAAACCGCATGGTCAGATTGGATATCAAACTAAAGGTTTAGCCAGCTATAGCGCAACTGTCCAAACATTCTACGTTTTGCGCAAATGTTCAGTTGTGTTCACATTGCTGTACATGCTTCACATTGGAGGCTTCTGGCTGTTAAGACACGAGATAGGCATGTAACCACAATGCAAATTCCATAATTTGAATGGAGCAGTAGAATTCCATAAGTTGGTTGCCGCTTTTAAAGAGTGATTCGACGACAGTGTGGGTACTAAAAGTTGGGCTGTAATATTTATATATTTTATCTCTAACTAGGTAGAAATATAAATTACAGTAAAACTAGGTTCATGTATTGGCGTTATTGACATGTCTCGTATTTGAAACAATGCATGATCAAGAGTTTAAGAAAAGTTGTAAACAATGTCACATTGTTCATGTTTATTCGCAATGCTAACAAAATTGCTGCAACTTGTATCCACCACACTTGTTTGTGGCACTGCATCTGTCGAACAACATGAGCGTATTGCAAAAATCTACAAATACAGCACTATTTGACTCAGATAAATACACCGATTGATTTACTTACAATAAGCAACGTGGTTTTTGGGTCCCTACGAAACCCAACACAAGATTGTTTGGCTCCTGTTTTTGAGCGGAAGATGTTGGAAT
>JASANE010016521.1:0-29619 GCA_030248225.1 Trileptium ribeirensis | reverse complement strand
GCATCTTGCAGGGACTGCTGTGACACCGTTCTCGTGAGAAGAAAAATATTTTATCGGAAACATAAGCATCTCGCACGGACTGCGGTGACACCGTTCTCGTGAGAAGAAAAATATTTTAGTGAAAACATAAGCATCTCGCACGGACTGCGGTGACACCGTTCTCGTGAGAAGAAAAATATTTTATCGGAAACATAAGCATCTCGCACGGACTGCGGTGACACCGTTCTCGTGAGAAGAAAAATATTTTAGTGAAAACATAAACACCTCGCACAGACTGCTGTGACATCGTTCTCGTGGGAAAAATATATTGTAGCTGAAAACATAAGCATCCCGCATGGACTGCTGTGACACCGTTCTCGTGGGAAGAAATATATTTTAGCTGAAAACATAAGCACCTCGCACAGACTGCTGTGACACCGTTCTCGTGAGAACAAAGATATTTAACCTGAACACATAAGCATCCCGCACGGACTGCTGTGACACCGTTCTCGTGAGAAGAAAAATATTTTATCGGAAACATAAGCATCCCGCATGGACTGCTGTGACACCGTCCTCGTGTGAAGAAGAATATTTTAGCTGAAAACATGAGCATCCCGCACGGACTGCTGTGACACCGTTCTCGTGGGAAGAAATATATTTTAGCTGAAAACATAAACACCTCGCACAGACTGCTGTGACATCGTTCTCGTGAGAGGAAATACATTTTAGCTGAAAACAAGTATCCCACACTGAACTACTTTCAGACTGCGTTGCTTATTTCAGCATCATTTCTGTGTCAAAATTTTTGCGCTATAAATACCAAATCTAGCGAATCCAATTTTGCAAAACATGCGACTTTTAAGTGAAAGAATATTAAGGGGTCCACCTAAAAGGTTTCATATAACTGTTCCAGTGTTAAAATTGTTGTTGCGTCTGTTTCGTGAGTACAGAATCGATAGATGAAATGGAATATTTTGTTCGGAATTATGATTGGTAGCGTTGCGCCATTTCTGTTGTTTCAATTTCAAGTGTTTTTATTTGCTGACAACGAATGCTAAAGCTATGTTTCCAGTTTTTCCTACACGAAGAGCTGAAAATCATTGGTAGGATTGGCCCTACATTTTAGTTAGCTGTTCCTCTTTGTGTGACCAAGACTAAGTTAGAGTGTGTCTAGCATAGTATTCCTTTTGACTTGGGTAGCCCAAATTGAAATCTAGACCCAATCACATTTCAGTATATTTGGAAATCGGTGAGAAAATAATATTTTAGATATAATCACATCAGATACATTGGGATTTTAGCTCCTGGCCGGGCGTACTCATTTTTTATTTGGGCGGGACCGGGCTTCAGGTCTGCTCTTCCAAATTTCTGACCGCGCTGAAGTCGATCACGTTTCGGACTGGTCGGGGGAAAAACTAGGCTCGTTCCCACCCCTGTTGTCTGGCAAGAATTTTATTTATGATAGGCAATTTTATTGGTATGCCAAGACACAAAAATATTTCTAGTATGTATATTTTTTATTTGATATTCATGATCTGATCTGTATATCTAAGGCCTGGTTTTCTTAGCATAAGAAGCATATGTGTGTTTTTGGATAATTATATGTGGCTTTGGGTGATTTGGATAATTGTGTTTCATACGTGTGACATAGGGTAACGGATAGAACATACATGTTCATAAGAGGACAGGGAGACCAACCTCCTGACGCTTGAACCCCCTTCATGGCCTCGCCGATCTGGGAGGTGGCCTTATCCCTTCTGAGGCTCCGCATACCCACTCCCACATATTCCGCCGCGAAGGTGCACCAAAAGTTTGGTAAAATAGGCCAAAAATGGGCAAAAAAGAGCAAAAATTGGGCGATCTTGGGAAAACATGAGGGAAATTTGGCCAAAGAGAGTAGAAAATTGGTAAAATTAGTAAAATAAATGAAAATTTAGGTTCCAAAAAATTTCAAAAATTTATCTGACGACCTTTCTTCCTCCCACCTCCCCCGCTCCTCCGCCGAAACGCTGAGACCTCGTCGATCGTCATACTTTAATTGAACTCAATTGGGCAAGCGAGCTGCAGAATGGCAAATAACAAAAGCTTGCACAAATCATACCGCTAATAACTTCAGCAACCTAAAATATTTCCCAGACTTATGACAAACTGAACTCTGAAAAATATATCAAATGTATGTTGAATTGAATTGTTTTTTAGAAAATTCACGTCATATAATATGACATACAGTATGAACGTTCAAAACGTAGTCTTTACATAAGAAAGTGCACAGATTTTTAAAAATGCGGTACTACACAATCTGATACTTGAGATTGTTTGCAACGAGTACTGTAATAATGCTGTTTTACGTGCAGTATTATTTCTTGATATTATTTTCTGTCGCTATATTTGGAGTGCATTCCGGCGTGAAGAGCAACAAGTGGCGTTTTCGTAGAAGTAAGTTCTGTCAGACGAAATATTGGCTTGTGTTGTTACTTTGTAGTAAATTTGCACCAAAGTGCTGTCGGGGCGTTGCGTCATAGCGTTCCAAAAGGCAGCCGCTAATAGTATAAGGGATGTCCAGTAGGTGACAGAGCCTTGATTTAGAATTTGACACAGTCTCAGGCTGACATAAGAACCAAAAATTAGTCAACGGTAACAGCGTAGTATGTCGAGGACAGTACTGCCTCCACTACACTGACGAACCTCAGGGTTGCTTTCACCATAAATTTTATTCGCATCAAACTGTTGTTTGGAGTGCCAAATCTTCGAATCTTTAAAATAGCTGTAACCAAAAAGAATTACCTGCAGCTAGTCTGATAGCAGAAGACACTTAAGCTGCCTTGCCTTGTCTTTATGCTGCACAACAAGTTGGCTTACTGGCCATTTAAATGTTTTAATTTTAGGAGACGACGTTGCGTAGCCAAGGTAATCCAAATTCAGACTGATTTTTTTAGATTAGCGACTAACACGTTCGGTCGTTATATGGACACCGACGAGTGTTTTATAACATTTTAGCAGTAGTGCGCCCACCAACTATATTTTATGGACTTTTATGTATATATGCGTTCTTAAAAATTGTTCCACAAGCTTCGGATTTCCCAGTAAGTAATTATAACCATTAACTTATGCAGATAATTAATTATTAGTAAGGAAATTATAATTGCTACGCTCGTTGGGAAACGATAATTATTTCAGGTATACCTAGTAGTTTAAAATATGCTACATAAGCTGTCTGAATTACCAAGAATAACTTTTAAGGTTGACAAATACAATACTAGAAGTTGCAAAAGGACCATTGGGTTGTGGATGTCGAAGTCCACTACACAAGAAACGAATTTGGGACTATTCAATTTGATGTAAAGTTCGCCAAGATATGTTGACGTTAAATAATTTCCCATTACTCGGTATATACTGGGGCTGCAATTGCGCAATGGTTTTGAAATACTGTGCCAAAAAGAATAACGTAACATTTCGTTAGACCCAATAAAGCCAAAATGATATAGTCAGTGGGCTCTAATTTTTGCAACTTTTTGATCAGAAAATGGCAGGTGACGTCTTTCGCAATAGCAAAACTTGAATATAATTAGGCTTGAAATGAAAAAAATACCGGAAATCTATCCACTGCGTGACGAATTGCCAAAGAGTAAGAGATAGACAAATAATACTGTGCCCAATTAACTTCGTTAGCTCTTACGAAAAATAATTTGGCCGTATTGTGTAATCGTAGTTATTAATATATTTTAAATACCCGTAGCGCATAACGACTGTGGTGTTCTACTTGAGAAAATCGGATCGAAAAAGCGAAAAAGAATTATAGCAAAATCGGAATTAATGTTTGCAAGGAAGGACCTAAGGCTAAACTCCAACGCTTAAAATACGTTTTACATTAGCGAAATTATTGAATAAAATAATTCTACGGCGAGGTAGATTATACAATTAGCAAGTTATGGTGAGTGCAGAATTTCGTTACAACAATCACACCCCATATAAGTATTGATGTATACTTTTCTCCAATTTGTTTACATTTGAAGCGTTTCGAGATTGGCGCGATATACAGAAGATATCTATAGAGGTAAAAGGGTTATCTGGCCTTCAAGGCACGTTATTTACTCTCGCCCCTAACAGCACGCGAACCAAAGGCGCGCGTAATATTATGGAAAAGTGACAAAAATGGACAAATTTGCAAAATTTGACTAAAATTATCAAAAATTGATGGAAATTTTACAAAAATTGGAGAAAATTGGGAAAATTTTGAGCTAGATTGGGTAAATTATGAGCTTCTAAAAGTTGGTAAATTTTACCACCACTTGTCTTACCTCCATCTCCCGCCGCACACCTCGAGGACACCCATGACATATTACAAATATATGTTGTTGCCCCTAATGTATGGTTTTAGCGAATAGTGACTCAACAATGTCTGTATTAAACAAATATTAGTACCTATTACGGTATGTACTATCGCTTATAACTTGTTAAGATAGCTGACTTGGTTCAAATTTTCAGATTTACGTGTACTCATGGGGACGTTATCATGACTATATCTATTAGGCTAATTAATGCATAATGGTCAAATGATATTTACTATTATTTTAGGAAGCAAATGTAACAAAATAAATTCAAACATACATTTATAGGCAAAAATCGTGTCTTGAACAGAAATGTCCAAAATATGTAGTTGTAATTCATGTATTTATGCGTGAGTTCACATTAGACGCGTGTAGTATGGTGATTTTTTGTCCTAATCATCACGAACTGATATTTATGTCATCGGTATTTTCAATTTAGCGAACGTAAAAATGAAGCTATATAATGTACAAACGCAACATGCAAATGTACGCATTTCTCTACTGGGTATCTTTGTCCACTTTCGACAAATGACATGCTGATTCGGATAACTGTGTTCGCTATGTACAAGTGTACAACTATTAGAAATGCGTATTCAAGTGTACACTATTAGTAAAGTTCGATCAATTTCATGAAATACTGTCCATGAGCAGATCCTAATTGTTGGTGTATAGCAAATTGCGACGGACGACATGAAAAAAATTGTACTTTGCGCGTTACCATTGATTTTAGGATGGATAATTGACATGACAAAATAACAGCCCAGGTGGATGCAGCTAAAGTGGACATACGTATTATACGTTGCATAAAAATCTTGGTTTATTTACACTATAGATGCAAAGTTTGTAGTCTTTAAGACAACATTAAAACGGCCTTGAAGTATAACATTGATTGATAATTTTAGGTGCCCTAGATCCGTCTATCAGTTTGCACCCGCTCGATCCCGGCACAGGACCAAAGCTTCTCTATCGGCAAGATTTCGATCCAGAGCAAAAATTTCTTGACTTTATACCGTTTCCACAAGAGCATCGTGATAAAACGATAAAAGTTACCAGGCTACTTGCGCCAGCGATTGAAATTGTTGCCGAGAAAAATGGAATATCAAAGTTGTTGAAATTGCTTATGTCGTTTGCTGATCGCAGTGGGTCCCAGTTTCAGAGAAAATCCAACAAACGAACAGCCATATACAACGACGAAGGCATATTCAGTCAACCACAAAATGATGATGCGCATAGTTCACGTGAAGTTGATGATAGTGCAAATTTTATTGATTTAATAACTTCGTTATTTAGTTAATATATTGAAAATGTGATGATTATTGTGTCCGAAAAATGCAAACGTCATTAAGCATTTAATGATCTAATATATTATTGCGTTGAGCGGAACAGTAACCTGACAAACATGCAAGATGCAAATAACCGAAGTTAAGTTTGTCACAAATGCTGAGCGCAAGTGACTCAGCTGTTTAAGAAGTGTTGCTCAGATCGTTAAGGATACTGGCAACGCAACCGAATTCAAGCGCTGTCCTATATACACTTTACAATGAATAGAACAAACACAAATGTTCGCAATACACACATACGGACAATTAAGCATAGGGTGGCCTATTGCCCATCCTATAGGCCAGTAACCGACATAAAATGAAAAACTTTGATATGAAAAATGGGGATAAGTTTCGATTTTTCGCTAACTTAAAAACCCAAAATCGAAAACAAGTGCCATATATTTCAAGCTGTGCTCGAGCATGACTTTTCGATTTTCAGTTTGCAAGAAAATGGTTCCTCGGTACCTATGAGACCTGAATTAGGGGTAATAACTGCCCACAAATAGATGTAGTTACTGATGGTAAATAAAATGATCCTATAATTTCGCTAACACTCGTTTAAGGTAAATTCGACAAATTGTGGTTTGCTGAAAATTTCTTTTCAAGTTTAAGGACAAAAACTGGCTTGATTTCAGTCGCGAAAACTTCCGTTTCGAACAATATTGTGACGAAATTCAAATGAACATGTATAAATAAATTGTATAATAAAGTAGGATTGGTGATGGATAAAAGCAAACTTTGCTTTCGTATTAGGCAGGGGACTTCATTAAGAGGGAAATTATCTAATGTATTTTTACCAAAGATCATTATTTTATTTATTTGCTGTTGTGGATCCTTCGGTACAATTTCGTTCCTAGCCTATCACCCACATTGATTGCTTCGCGTTTGGACGTTTGATCATTTTATTACTAAAATGCTTGCAAAGTAGCTTGAATAAAATGAATATTTTAAATTAGGCTTAGATTGATCCTTTGGTGATCATTGATCATTAATACTTCATCAAAAATAAATGAAAAATTGTACTTTTCTAGCATTATGTAAAATGCTTAGTAATGCATCATTTACAATAAGATGCGGCGCATGGTTCTAATTATGCCACGCATTTAAATGAGCTAGCTAATATGTCACACATACAGTTCAGCTCGACTAGTAATATTTTGAATAGCCTAGCTAGGCTATGCGTTTGTCATCGACTGTCGAGCGGACTGTGCTTTGGTCACGAGGTGTTCAGCTGAGTGAATATAACTTAAGCCAAACACTAGTCTGCAAACATTGCGTTTTACTATACGTATCGAAATAATGCCCCAAAGACGACATACTGCTTAAAACGTAAATTGTTATTCTAAAAACAAATATATAACTTCAAATTAGTGTAAAAATGTCATAGAACAAAATGCTATTACTCTAAGCACCATACAAAACAACATTTCTCAATTGACAATTCAGCCAGGCGCTTCGGTTGTTACGCAGAGCCTAGCTAAACTCTCTGTTTGTCACATTAAGACTAGCTAAGATATCAATATGTACCATAGTAGTCAAGCGCTATAGTTCACCCCTACTAGTTGAGGTGGACGTGTGACATAATTTAGCCCTGGCGCACGCATCTTATCGTAAATGATGCATAATATACTGCTTGTAAACTCTGTAGTAATATATTTTCCGATTTGTTCTCCTGACTTGATAAAAAGCTTCGACAAATTAGCTACTTTTTAGACATTTCTCCACAAAAAATAATTCCGAAAGTGTTCAGTGAATTAACTGGGCATGAGCAATGCACATCAATTAAATCTATAAAGGAAAAAAGCGAAGCATTACATTTTGCTATATCACCGCTACACAGCAGCACAATATTTACTTGACTTTACGTGACTAAAAAATTCCATTCTATGTGTGATAATGTTATTCAAATTCAGTCGCAAAAACTGCTTCCGTGACCTATGGAGCCCTTTAACTTAGCGACATCCAATATCAGACGCAGCAATCGAATATGTGTTGTATCCACTAAAAACGTATCACAAATTGCTTTATATATCTAGAAGTACAGTACGGTTCCATAACGCATATTTTTCTAAAAAACAAAATAGGATAGTCGTTGGGCGTACGTTAAGTTTAGTCGCGCATAAGAAGCATGAAATTTTTAAACATACATAACATTGTACTATCCAGGGTAAACAAACATTTTGTTCTTTTGGCATTTTACAACAAATTATTGAAATATTCGCAAACATCTAAGCGAATGTAGTCCCATAGTATCCTAATAATTGCTATAATTAGGTGTTTAGCGATCTATGCTATATATCTGTACAAAAATTCTCGATTTAATACCGTAACATAAAAGTTACAAGTTGCTAACGGAAAAACATTTACTTGACATCTCATAAAATTCTGAAGCATATCGGTGTACGGCGTACAATTGAAATAAACTCAGAATTATATCCCGATTTCTCATTGGTAGCGTGAAAAATAAGTATTGAATTCTGCGGTAAACCTTGTCTACAAAACGTGCATTTTAACTTTAAGATGACCACCTTTGTTTATATTATTATATATTGCATGACCACTAAACAAGTACTAATATTAAATGTTTTAGCATATTATTGAACAGTTTATATGTAACTGCAACTACTGCTGGAAAGACAGAAGTTCAAATATACAAAGTAGCACAATATTTTAGATATACATCACGAAGATAAACGCATATTGCAAGCAGGTTAAGGCTAAATCTTGTTCAAATGTTTCAAGCCTACAAATGTTGTTCGGGCTATCTAATTACTTTGTTACATATGACTGGTATAACAGCTCGGATTTTGATTGACCGCTTCGACATCTAGCCAGGATTAGCATAAAGCTAAGAACAACGACGGTAAGGCTGACAAATGTCACCAATGCGACCAGCGTAAAGAATCCGAACTGGCTGACACAATATGATTTAGCGTTGTGCGTGTTTGCTGATGGGTGACTTTGTAGAATTGCTCTTTGCCCACCTTGTGAAACTGAGCGTAGGCGATTGAGTTCTAAAATTTAACAAAATTTCTTGAGCAAAGCTAGTGCATGAATAAACTTAACTTGCACCTCCTACCATCGCCTTTTGATACTATGTACAAAACGCTGTTAGCGAACAAAAAATTTATTGCAATAGCCAATTCCAAATCCAAAAATTTTCGCTCGCGAACGCAAAGCTACTGATTGCAAAACGGTGTAATTTCTGTTCACCAACACAATGCACCTATTTGCTATTTGGCCACAAGTTCGTTTTACAATGCACAATGGAGCAACTAAGCATTCCGCGTTTTTTCGCTACGCTAACACATTTCGTTTTATTATTGCTAATATGTGTAGTACGAGAACTTTACATGTGATGTGCAGATTTTAAAATATTAAACGGAAGACTTTTCGTTCGAAAATAAAATAAAAATTTTCCAGTTCAAATGCGAAACGGTCATAAATCTGTTACTTAATGTTTTTGAAGTAACTGTGAATAGGGAAATTTTCTGTTCTTTCAGACGCGTTGCTCTAAACCCCAATTTTATGTTCTCTGTTATGGTGACGGATGGCTGGTATGCCGCACAAGCGATCGCCAATCGCTAATGACAACAAGGGATGGTAGGGGCGCACCATACGTTTACTCATGCATAGGACTTGTCAAGATATCAAAATATCATGTGCTAAGATATGCTATGCTTATTATGTTGTTGAGTCAAGGTACTAGCTAGTCTGTGTATTTGTTAAACGTCGAACTTGGATTTGCATTTGTGACACATCATACGGCTGGACCCCTGGAACCAACAAGCCGGAACTCTTTCGTTCTGCGGTCATGGCTCAATCTAATTCGTGCTACCAAACCCCGCAACTTGATAATCGGTTCTGCATTATTTATTGTTCACTGAATTAAATTTGTTCACCAGCAATCCAGCTGAACTCCTGACTTATCATAAACTGTCAAGCTTGACTATAGGTTAGCCACAACAGGCCTGGTTTAGGTATAGAAATAAACCAAAATAGTCTGGATGGACCATAGTTCACCTAAGCTAGTTTAGTTACAGCATTTGCATATTTAGAACCAAGTGCACGCATTTTATAGTAAAAAATACATTAAATTCAATTTTAGTGCTGAATGTTACAGTTAATGCCAATACTATAATTAATATTGTTTCTTAAATTCTTTAAAACAATGCAATAGTATATTTTCGTTAAGATTAGTGCGGCGTTCACATTATAATGTCCCAACGTTTTGAATCTTTCTACCAAATACCGTTTCAAGCACACTGTCGACAACAGGGTGTCTAAGACGCCCCATCTTTTTTATAACTTTTTGCAAGGCTAGCTAGCTAGGGGTATTATCACTTTTCGACGATCTCAGGAGTGCCGTATCTTCTTTGCAGTTTTATTGACGGTGTGCGGTATTTTGTCAACATTCAGTTGCATAACACTCAGTTTTTGCATGGATCTGCATACGGTGTTAGTTGCGTACAGATTCGTATACCATAATGCACTCGATGATTAAGGATAGTACTGTATATAACCATACATAGGCGAGGTCCGAGGTTCCAGTGGAATAGCCATATGCTTCGGGGGAGGGGGGTCTGTGGCTGCAGCTATTTTGGTTTACTCCCAACATATTAAAGGTGGTACCACCCAAAGTTACCTGGTAGGTTATGAGTTCCCCAAAATGTTTCTTGTTGGGGGCACAAGCTATCAGGTCGCCAGTAAACAAATGATATTTGAGCAAACATAGTAGACTCCGGTGACTGCCCATACTCCTGTATCCTCATTGGTCATACATGGGCGAAGGCCGAAGTCCCAGGGTTCCAACGTGGTGGTTAGCCCGTCAGCTGAGTGGGGGTGAGGTCGTCAGGGGGATAAATTTGCAAAATTTTTGGGACTCGAAATTTTTCTTAATTTTTTGCTAACTTTTGCTCGATTTTTTAGCCAATTTTCTCCTGGGTTTTGCCAATATTTCCTTTCTTTTTGCCAAATTTTCCACAGTATTTGCATATTTTTCGCCAATATTTGACTAATTTTGCCGAAATTTTTTGGCACGCCTTCAGCGCGAGAAAAAGCGGGGCAGGTTGGTTAGCCTCATAGGGGATCACGCTACTTCTCAGAGACAGAAGGCTTAACGATGCCCCGAGGAGGGATGGCTCGCATGTCAGGGATGGTATAAAATTTGCTGGTAGAAAGAAAACAAAAACAATAGAGGTGCTGGTACTAAATCCCTCAGAGGCAGGAATGTCATTATACCTCGTTTTCCGAGTGGCCTTCTTGAAGGCCTAATTCTTAACTTGCAACTACTTGCATATTCAGTGCGCGTTCTCTTAGATTGTTTGTTGGGCAAGTCAATCATTTGTCAAAAACAGATTTTAAGATTGTCCTAAACTATGCAGTAAAATAGAAAAATAGTTAATAATTCGTTCTTACACTGAGTTGGGAACAAAACGCTTCATGTTTTACATTGTGCAGTAACTAATTCACAAACACTTTCTTTTTCAGTAAAGCCATATCAGCCTAATTCAAAGAAAAGTGACTTATTTGTGTTTACCATTAGCTATTGAAGACAAATCTGCGAACGGGTTGTTCCAAAACCAACCAATTTTCAATACAACCTCGCAATGCCACAACAAATTTGCCTATAACTCGAAGCGATTAACAAAATAGGTCGACAGTTGTCAAGTTGGCTATTATGGGGAATTTCTACGTTATCAAAAATGGAAGATCGCTTTCGGAGAGCCAAAAGGTTAAAATTGCAAAAATACCGGATTTTTCCGAAATTAACGCTCAAGCGCAATTCGAAGTAAATTGGGATAACTATTAAACATCGTATCAACCAATTTTGAAAAACGGTGCTTACGTCGCGCTCTACCTACAGAAATTATTATTTGCCTGTGGCGCGAGAGCAGTCCTGAATCAGAGTATTAACGGATTTTGGCCAAGCAAAGATCGCCAGCTCAAAAGTTACCCAAAGCGCAAGAACTTTTAGCGATAGCAATCATCAATAGCTTTGCGATATCCGCAGCGACTGGCGTTATGTATAAGCAATCTTAACGCTTACGGTACAAGGAAATGATTTCAGAAATGATAAGCGGTAATTGCATAATTGAAAAATCATAAACCCGAGATTACTAAAAATTTCATCGAAGAAGGTAGTCCAACTAACTGACGCACAGCCACAAGTTTACGACATGAACCTGGAGCAACAACGTCTGCAATCTCTCATTTAAGTTATCAAATCTTGGAGTTAATTGTCTTTTCTGATTCTTTTAATCATCTCACTGATTGTTGTAGTTCGCATGATCAATCAAACACACGACAAATGACAGAAACAATTACTCGAGTTTACCAGTATAACTACATAATCGTTTGCTTGCATCATTTTTAAATTTGAATAAAATTGCCAGAAAACGTGCTCCTGGTAGGATCCAGGAAATTGAATTCATGAAAACTGGGCGCTCCATTGTTCACAAAGTCCCGACATATAGTGAACACAGTTTTTCACGCCGCACCTGGATGTAATCGATTCTGTAGTTTCCTGTCTTTTTCGTGCCCATTACGCCGAGCGCTGACATCAAGTTATCAAATACCTACTGCGCATCTAGAAATTAATCCAAAGACGGTATATCTCAATGGCTATATATATGTCCTTTTTCATGTTCGCGAATTGCCCCATCAATTCTTCGTTTTACCACAGTAGTGTCTGATAGGGTAAGTCGTTACACGAACTAAATTCACAAACTTGTTCGTACCATCAGTTTGTTAACTTTGCAGTTTCCGCTATTGTTTCAGAAGAGCTCAATCCAACTGAACTTGTTTGTATTTGCAACAAAACGCGACGGCCACTGGAATCAAGATACACAAGTTCTTTTCACTTGGTCGTCTCAAGAATTTATTTAGAGCAATTTTCAGCGCGTACAGTTGCTGTTTAGCTTAAATTTACTAACAGAAATCACAACTCGATTAACGCAAAGAGCTTCCAACCAATTGGCTTCAGGCCGCGAACAGTAGTACACGGTGCACATGCAATTGACACATCAAAATTCCAAGGTTATACATTATTGTCTTCGGAATGCTCCTCATTCGGTATTGAAAGTTACCAACAAGGTTCTAACATGACTGCTATTCAGTTTACCAAAAAAGCATTTGTCGATTCAACACAGTTTTCGTTCACGTCAGACACCCGACGCGGTACATGGTTGAGCAGACGGCACCGCTTTACAGCGGAACATCAACAGCATTCACCTCAACAACGCTACAGTTAATCACGGGTTACTTTGGTGGATGACAGTTTGCCCACGAGTTTCACCCTATTTTACTCAATTGGTGTTGGTTAGTCGTGCTATTGTTGAGTAATGTAAAGACATCTTGTTATGAATGCTTGAACTGAATGGTTACGCGGTGTTTCATCGACTGGCTATTTTAGCCCATGAAATTCATCCAATTTTTAGATTTCATGACGACATTAAAGATTTTCTTAATACGTTTTTATAGTTTCTGCTCTAATACAAGCTGTGTTAAAATGTAGACCTATAATAGTGGACAGTTGACCGCAAAGCGGAATTGGAATTAAACTTATTTGGTCACTGTGGAGTTCAATTTTGAGGATGCGTTACGCAGTTGCGGAAAAGTCGCTAACCGCTCGTTTACAAGCCTTCATTCATCCGGTACGCAAGTATGCGAAGGTATGCTTGCCCAGCCGCAACACCGGCTCAGTTTAAATTTTCGCGCTTTCCAGTTCACTTTCGCTCAGTAAAATTTTGTTTAAATTATTTCATAAAGTAGGACGCCTGTTCAGTTTCCATTATACCTGTAGCAACGACGAGACGATCGAGCACTTGTTTTGAGAAACTAGTATGTTGTGAAGTCGTTGTATTACTAAAACAATTTAGATTTTGCACAATATGTATATAATGCTGGCATTATAAAATAGTTTTGCCACGTACCGTCCACAGTATTTATCATAACATCTTCGTTTGTGCTAAAAACTCGAACAAGCGGCGCCTCAACGTCCATTTGAAATATTAAACCTTCATCGGAATCATCAACTGATCTCTTTCCTCTTCCACGCCCTCGACCGCCTCCTCTTCCGCCACCCCTCGCGCCGCCACCACGGGTATTCGGTGCAGCGCCACCGACCACGTCCACTGGATGGAATTTACCAATGATCTTTGTTTCTCCTGTACCTTCGCAGCTGGGAGGCTTAAATGTTTAATCCTTGCTAACAAACTATTTATAAGAAACGTAACAATATCAATAAACGCATTGGCATGCCATTTGAGACATACCGGGGGTTTGACAGTGAAAAATTCACTCTTTATTTAACTGGAATATTTAAAAACTATATTTATTTACATGCCTTTCTATAAGAAAAGATAAAATTCAACAAAAATTTGGCTGTAGTTTCATCAGCGGCAATAAATCTCATTTCCGGGTAACTACATTATTAATTGTAACTACCTCTAAAATAATGAATATCCTTGCTACTCACTGTTTTCTGCATCTTAAATGATTTATTTTGAAATGGACTTAGCACATTTCCGTATCTGTATCGTAGCTATTGTTTTGAATAGTTAGGATAACCAATTTTTGACCGCTCCTATGTATCAATGAAGAAGAGTAAACTTAGAATTTATGGGTACTCGGATTAAAAAAAACTCATCGCAATGTTTCACGGATTCCAAAGCCAAATGGTTTTGATATATAGGATCATCACGCGGAGCATGTTACGTTATGCAAATAGGTGAGTGCAGTATTTGTTTCAGTTGATTGTCTTCCGCAGCCAAATATATAGAAAAACCAATCTTTACATATTTGTATGCGACGTAAATACAATTCGTTAATGTTGCACCTTTTTGCAGCTATTTAATGGCACCTAGTTTCGTTTTGATCTTGGAGCATTAGCTAAAGAACGTAAAAAGACGAATCTTCAGAAAATAATGACTTCCTTTTGTGGACTGGTCCTAAAAGATATTTTCTTAACAACCTCGTGGAACTGAGTCTAATGGAGCCAAACTTATAACATCTTTACAATTAACGTATTTGGTCCTGATGATAGGCTAGAAGAAAAGAGCCAATAAACATTGTAGTACATGTCGAAGACTCACAGACGCCTCCGTCAAAAACCATATACGGCAGTATGACGGTTGCCTGAATTCGACTATAGATATGCTTACCCAATGTAAACAAAGTAAAGATTCTCACATAATTGCCACAGCCACCTTCAAAATGCACACACAATTCAACCTGACACTGGAAGAACTGATGCGCGGAGTTGGCAAATTTGAATGCATGAGTTTCAACAAACGCCGTCATATTTGTGTCAAGGTAGTCAAGATTTCCCATAATGTACTTGTCGATTGAGCATCTGAAACACTTGTCAAATTATAATAAACAAGTTATTGCGGACCAAATATTCGTTCAAAATAAGTTACCTGCGTTTCATATAAGTCATGAGCCTAACTGCTTATATTTGTGGAATATTATTTTACACTTGATATTAAACAATGGTATTGCAAAATACTGTAATATAGAAAGTTGGTCAAAATCAACGTGGAGTTGCACAGTAAAACTACACGTCAACTTTATATAATATCTCCTAATAAAATAAAAAATGATACGTCGCATAGCGTGAAACGAAATAAATTCTCGAAAGTTTCACAGTTCCCGCGTTTTTGGCTCATTCGATTGGCATTAGTGTTACTTTTTTAACTATACTTGTCGCAAAGCGATTTTTACTGCAACCTATGATATTTACAACCATTTCATTCTAATTTAAATATTTTTAAGACAAAGTCGCTATTAATTCAATACTTGAACCATTTATTGGAACGATCTACATTAATTAATTTATATAATGCTATCGCAAAACTCGAAATAATGGAAAATATTGTAATCTATAACACCAAAATTGCAAAAATTCAACATTAAGTTTTAATTTTCCCAATTTTAAGCTTAGTTTTTATGGCAAAAGCCGTTCAAATCTTAAAAATTTGCGCATTTCGTGTCAAATTTTTCGCACTATCCCAAAATCTAACTTCTATCATGTACATTGATCCAGTCCTGAGGTACAGTTTCTTAAGGTTTGTTGAAAATAAAGTTATTTGCGATGGCTACACAACGTAAATAATTTATCTCAACTATTCTGAAAGATATTCTGAAAGAGACATGAAAACAAACAGTAAACTGTTGCTCACTGAAACGAATAAGATGTAAATTTTGCGATTGGACAGGTAATTGGTTGGGGACGGTTTTGTGTCTTATAATTTTTAACGTCAGCCAATACTCCAATGTTTAAATACATGAGTTTCCCCAGACGCAGTTATATTTGCATCAAGGAAATTAAGATTCCCCATATTGTGATTCTCAACTGAGTATCTAGAAATCTGACTGAAATATTAACAAAACGAGAAGATCTTCGAAGTGAGCAGATGTATATGCATCTCGGAGCAATTGTCTAAATTAATTTTTAATTCAGTACCACTGACGTTTCGTGGATTGTACACTGTAGACTAGACATGACAATTCAAAAACATGGAATTTTTAGCACATGCGTGTCCCGGCTATCTCAATGTTATTATAAAATTAAATATTTATACCGTTAAATGGGCATGGAGTTTATATAATTTTACGTTTTTGTGTACAATATGGATGTGGTCTATAATGTTAACAGTAGTAACATAGCTACAAGACCCAGCCAAATTGGAATTCCAGTTATGTCCTATCAAAACATGAAACTGAGATAAACTGGAACTGTAACAGATATAAATGTATACAGCTAATTTTGATATCACCTTTATTTTCTAATCCGTAGTGACAAAGATGTCTAGTAATAGGGAAGAAAACAAAGATTGTGTTGTTTCAAACAGTGTTTTAACAAAGAATGCAGTTACAATTCCACTAAAATAAGCTTATTTCTCCATATTTACGAACATGTTAGAGTATATCTCAAAACAGGAAACTGGTGCTGCAGAATGCATGTAGCAATTTTGGTTATCAATTTCATTCAAGATGAGTAAAATGCGTAAAGAGCGACAATTCGTGTATTTTTGACGTCAATTTATTGTAAAAGCAAAAACAAAACCTGCAGAGAGTGGCAGTTCGTGCATTCTGTCTTGCACTTGGGCGCAAAATCAAGAAGATTTTAGAGAGACGTGTTACGTTTATTTTATCAATCGATTTGCAGGAAAATGACAAAAAATTTAAAGAACAATAATTGGTGTATATTGGCAATTAATTTGATTTCTTATGACATACTAAGCGCCTAAGTCGGTGAATTTTCAACTAGCGCAAAAATTGCTGGACATTAACGATAATTAAATAAGAAGAAGCAAAATAGAAAGACAACAAGCAAAACCAGAAATAGAATCATCTTTATGTCTATCAATGTAATAATTTGCCATTATACTAGTCGCCACAAGATTATAATGCAGAAACGAGCAGAAATTCGTTCGGACCATTGGCGTATCAAACTTCAAGTTGGACACAGTAATACCAGTAAAAGGCACAACTAGGTGACCATATCTTTACGGCAAAGTATCATAATGGGTAATCCTGCTTCTTTTCTATAAAGCTGTGAATATGCTGCAAAAATTACCTATTTTTCTCGAATTTAGTGCACTAAAAGTCAAGCGGTAGTTCAGAAAAACATGGAAAAATTAATTTAGTGATTTATGACAAAAATTGCCAATTGTAATGCAAGACTAAACTTAAGATGCGCCCCAACCATCCTCTTTTGACACCATGTACAAAACGTTGTTAGAGAACAAAACACGCATGGCAATAGCCGTATTCGATTTCGACATTTTTCCGTTCCATAGCGCCATTAGCGAATGCAATTCAGTCCCTGTACTTTAACACCAATGTGTTCGCGGACATTTTCAAATTATAATGTGTGAAATATGAAACGGACTAATTTCTGTTCTTTAATGCAAAAATGAAATTTGCGTGCAGTGAACAACTGAATGGCAATTGCTTTTGTCAAAAGAGGATGGTAAATGGCGCAGCTTAAGTTTACTCATGCATAATTAGTGTATTTTTGCCATCAATATTTTTGAAAATGACAAAAATCTCAAACTAGAGGTAATCGTATATGTTGGCCATTAATTTGCATCAATACGACAAATATTTGTAAAGTGCAGTAAATCGTATATTTTGGCTTTTAATTTAGTGTAAAAAAGAAAAATTTGTACAATGAGCAGTGATCAGTGCATTGGTGTAAAATGACAAAGATTTATAAACAACAAAAATTTAAATTCATGGTAGTATACTTTGTTCAAAATGCAAATGCGCAGCGAGAAATATTTTGGGCGCCGCAATTTTATAGACAGAAACTTATTGTCTGATAACAATAGTTGATGTTTAGGGGACACGTCGAAGCAACGACAGTGAAAATGGAAACTTACCTTCAATATTTAGGTATTTCAAAATAGAGTGACACTAATATAGACAGATACTGTTATGTTAGCTTACTCGCAAACATAATAAAGTATAGCTATCATGTTATATGAAAATTCGGTATTTACGAATATTGGAATACCTAGAAAATACCAGTGGTTGACATAGACGTAGATAAACTGTTAAAATCTCAAAATGTTATCTAATCGTTAAAATTGTTCTTCGTTTTGGTCTATTAAATTGGTCGGATTCGTCTGCAAAGCCACAATTTAAAACCCATCCTGTTCATTAATACACCACAATATCTATCGTTCAAAATAAAACAAGCTTTTATTTAAATTTTTTTACTATTAAAACCATAAAACATTACCCGTTATCATCAAGAATCTGAACGTTGTCGCCTTGGCCGCTTGCAGCTTCACAGTCGAACACACGCATAGCTAGCAAATTGCGAGACTGCGCTAAAACGTTAATCTGTTGTCGTAAATTTACTCCTCAGAAGTAGTCAATTGCTAGGTTCACTTGGGATAGTCGTCACTGATAATTATTGTCGAGCCATTAAAAGGCATGAGCATCACATACATAGCATTCACAACGAATAGCTCATAGACTCATTTAAATGTATATTAATTATAATAGTCTAATAATCACAGTGCATACAGGTCCACACGCTATACAAAGACAGCAGTGGATGTGATATTTCGTTCGTACTTTGTCTCACCGTATATGATAAATGTCCATCCCATATGATACGTGGTTATTAATAAAGTTTTCATATCCAAAGGGAAACATTGGTTAATTTTGTGCAAATTCATTTGGATACGTATTACATGTTATATACCATTACATGCAGTGACTCCAGCTACACATTCGCCCCGCTCATTATAATATTTCTTTTATAAAATGCTACCAGCAATTGATTAATGCTATTTTTGATAAGTACACAGAATGTCTATTAATTATAACCAACAAATATCAGAAGCAGCTCACATGCGAAAACAAGGGTTTAATCCAAATTTTATGGCGATAGCAATATGATTCACAGTTCACATATGATATAGAAACAGCTGCACAGATATGACTTGAATAAAGTTTTCGGAATATACATGTTGCTTGGTGAAATTCGTGTTTAACCCTACGAAGTTGCAGCTCTAATTAGGAAAATGCTAAGTTGCACCTTTCGTAAGGAAGCTATTGATAACTACAATTCAGAATAAGATGTCCTTAATGATTGCTGTTTATAATGTCGCTGCAATATTTGACAGCGGATATAACTTTAGACAGTCCACAATGGATACTAAATTACTTGAGTAACAGCCTATGTATCACATCACGTATTTACGTCAATTAGCATCTATTACGTGGGTATGACTCTCAGTATTCTTGTGTTATTTTGACCTTGTCACATTGCTGAAACCAACTTGGGATGCTTAGTACTTATATATATTCTGAGCAGAATATAAACATTTGTAACAGTAATTGTCTACACCAAGCACGTGTGTTGTCAGCTACAGCTGACCAACAATTTCACTAATGCAGTAGCTACAAATACACCTACATCGACACTTAAACCAAAAACATTTATCCTCATAAAACAACTATTTCAAAGCATTCAGAGTGACTTAGGGGGAAAACAGGTGGTTCCACACGTTTTGCACGGCAACAGTGTTTACAGGCGCCATTTATTTTTCATTCCTCCAAATATGTAGAACAGGTTAATAACCGTTGTGTTAAAAACCCTAAGTCACTTAAAACATTAACTTAACCGCTGCTGTTGCGTTAGTTTTAAGTGATTGCTGGAAGTTTTATAGTTACGTATACGAAACTGCTTAGGAGAAGCCCATAATATTCCTGTGTTAATCGGTTCAAGGGATAACGACTACTGCTCAAAAAGTTTCCTTGTACAAGAGCGATATTGTTATCAAAAATTGTTTTGTTTATCGTAAACTTACTTAGTCAGCAAAAAAAATTTAGCAGCTAAGCGAATTGCTCGGAAGTTTTGTTTGACCTGTCATATTTTAGTGTAACATCAAGAGTTTTATGTACGCTTAGTTTGAATCGATAATAAAAACTATACAAAATACAAGTATGCAAGCAACATTGAAAATTTCAAAAATAAATACCTTTGCATGAAGATGCAAAACCTATATAGCATCATGCGACAGAGCAAATTTTCATTCTATTCACTTATGTTAAACGAGCATCAGGGTCAAATAGCGAATCATCGCAGAACATCAGTAAAACCATAAATTTCACTCAATTGGCGTTGAAGCACTCGTTATGAGCGGTTATCATATCAATATCGATCACCGACATATCTTACGGGTGTTTATAAAAACATGACCAAACCGTAACCAATCGGAATAAATGTACGCTTTGATTGAAAATAGTATTATGCATAACTAAAAGTTTTGTCAAAATCGAGTTGAAACTGCATTTACTTGTTGTGGCTGCAATGACGATAGAAGATGTCTGCTGTGTAGTGCTTTTGTTATTGTTAAAAATTCGATTACTTAGCGAAAGTTAATATTTTAATGCGGTGTCATAGACATGTACTGTGTGTTAAAATTCAACATACATTTCAAAATTGTAATAATATAATTTTTCGTATTATGACCTACGTTCTGTTTAAACTAAGCATTGCTATTATAGTACCAGGGGTAAAATGTATAAGGCATGAGGGATAATATTATTTTTGCCGAAACGTGGGGGCCCTCTTTGCAGCATCCCTGTACAGGACACATAGTCTACACCGGCGTACTGTGGATGTAAAGTCGGACAAGTTTTGCAAGAGTTACAAAAATATCGTAAGCCCGACGGTTCTAGCGACGCATCTAGTTTTTGCTCTCTGAAATTTTATTCAAAGTTTTTGTTATGTTGAACGGCGATAAAATCGGTTAGTTATTTTTAGCCGAAGCGATAATCGTAAAATTTTCACTTTGCGTTTAAATATGGGTGGACAAAACTGAGACGATTGCCGTATTCATTGTTTGAACGACGAGCGGACTCTAGCATTTAAGAGATTATGGTATTCCAATAGCCGAAATTACCGCAACATAAGCTTTGGTCTGACGAACGATGAAAAAATTTAATTAGTATTCGTTCACTGTTATATTGAACTTAGCGTATGAACAAAACAGTGCTGTTTTCGCTAATATATATATACGTGTTACAGCTATGCATCGCCTTCAATAAACGCTTGCTCATGATGCTCAATCAAATATTTTATACAACACCATCCTGTGGGATGGTGGTGAAAAAGTCGAAGTAATATATAATATAAATATATATAATATATAATATAATTTTTGCCCTTTGTTAACCGCGATGAGCCAGCTATTCAAGAATAGGTTAGGTCCGCTACACCGGTCAGCATTACAAGCAAAACGAATTGTTGCGGACTTCAGAAATTTATAAAAATACTATAAAAAAGCACATGAAACCCATGATTAATAACTGAAATCAACATTGGTTTAATGATGAAAAACGACGAAATATTACAGTTATCGCATTCCCAAACGTGGAAAAGTGGTTCTCCTAAAATGGCAAACTGGGCGATTGGACCCGTTGGCGATTCCCTGCGGATCGTGTATTGACAAGTTGGCATTGGAAATTGTGCGGTTTGATCTTCTGTCGGCAAAAGGCTGAAATGTTTATTTATATACATAATGCGGTAAAATCTAAATCGCGAATCCAACTTATAATACTTTATGTTATTTGTACATTGTGCTTACCTATAGATTAATGTCGCTGTGCTTGAAAATGCAGCTTAGATTTATTTCATCGCTGTAAGCCATTTGTTACACACTGATAGTATTTAAGTGAAGACACAGTACTACACACCATAGCAGCAAACCAATATCAAGACTGTACGATGCCAGAATTATGCACCAAATACGGCCATCAACCACAGATGATGTTTGAACAACCATTGTACACAAAATACTCGCATCACAATACAATATGCACATTTGTACGGCCGAAGAATTGATTAAGAACGATTTTAAGCCATAACTGAAATCTTAAAGATAATAATTTGATGGCACAATATAATTAATTCGTGTCCAGCAGCCATTAAAGAAATCAAAATTACATATTGAATGTTATTTTCCTTCCGGCATTCGTATTTAACAGAAAGCGATCGATTTGCTCAAAATATAAATTTTCAGCACCACATGCTTATTGCAAACCCCTGAATATAATTTTCATTTCTTATTGCGCTGCACCATTTCACTATATTTTTTTAAAAAATGTGTAAGAAGTTTGAATTTGCGCCGCCGTGGTTGGAAGAGTTGGCTGACGTTTTAGGGGGCTGGCGCTTCGCACCGAAGGGAAAAACAAAGCAGATAAGCATGTATGACCACGTCTTTTCTAGCATTGCCTACATATAAAGAATATCTACAAAACTCACATTTCCTGCTTATAACGAAATAATAACAAAGGCTATCAAAAATATATACTTCCGTCTCCGCTCATGCGAATTCCACTTACTTCGTGACATCATCCAAAAATGTTGAAAATGTTAAAACTTGATAACATATGAAGTTTTTTAATATAGTAACGGAGTCCTGCGCAAGTATTTGGATTTGCAAAGTTTTTACGCGTACTGTACAATTATAAAACTTCTACGGTGATCAGTAAGACTATCCTAACGTAAACGCTGTAATAGGTTAAGATTATGAATATTTCAAACGTTTATAGTTTTAGCAAAAAACCCGTCCAAGGAATACATATATATGCATGACTACTTATTGCAAACGTTTTATAATTTTTCGAAATGATGATCAACAAGCCGTTTAGCAATCGACAAAAAAACTTTTCGGATATTAATAAGTACAACAGAGTCACTTGATCACAGATGTTAAGAAATCAGAATTATTAGCACAATCAAAATTGTTCACGAGGAATAATGATACCGCAACTATATTATCTGTTTCAACAGTATTCTTTTATTGTTGTAGAAGTTTCGCCACTACTTATATCAATTTATCCAAAAACATATATACCACCGCAAACCAGTCAACGTTTAAACAAATACAACACGAGATGTACCTGACTGCTAAATTTGTTCGTACAGGTTTCTTAGCTTCCATAAAGAAACATTTCACTCTAATCAGTCGATCAACTTTGGTTACGAAATATGGATGAAATTTGACAACAACTGTGTTTTCGACGAATACACCTGGAGGTTCCAACTGAAAATAGCCAATGTTAAAATATCACTAATAACTGAATTCACTCGACGCAGTTTGGTTTTCCAAAATATGGAAGCAATTTAGCAATAACAGCGTTTGTAGTGGAATGCACGGCTAGGATACATTGAAACAAAAATATTAATTGATAAAGTGATACTTCACATTAATGACCGATCAAATTTTGTTACAAAATATAGATCAAATTTAAAAAAATTGAGCTCTGGTGAACACATTGGGCAGTTAAATATGAAACAAGGAGATGTAATTTCTAAGATTAATATGCTGGTAGTTGAAACATTTATACATTTATCGATGCTTTTATTAAATAACGATCACTGCAGCAAATTACGGATTTCCGTCTCTTCTGTAACAGCTGTTAGTTTATTACAAACATTGTATTTTCCCGAATTTGGCAACAATATTTTGAATACAACAGAGGTGCAACGAAAAGAGCCAATATTGAGAAAATTCATAAATAATTTTATTCGAAAAAGCAAAATGAAAGCTAAAAACAAAACTGAATGCATTATGAAATAGTGCAGTCTATCTAAGTAATGATTTTGTATATTTTGTGCCTCGAGAAATAACTAAATTATGAATACAAATTAGTTTTGGGCGTCGGCGTCGCTCCTTTAGCTTGTACATAGCTAAAATTAGTAAAATGTGCAACTAAGGGACTAGGTCTTTGCTACACAATTGTGTTATGTATCATAATATTTCCATAAGGCAGCAGATTTAATACACAAATTTGTATTTTCTTAAATTTACTGCACTCAAGACGTAACGTTAGTTGAGGCAATGCATTTATTATAATGCATGAGTAAACTTAAGCTGCGCCCCTTACCATCCTCTTTGACAAAAGCGGTTGCCATTCAATTGTACACTGAACACAAATTTCATTTTTGAGTTAAAGAACAGAAATTAGTTCGTTTCATATTCCATACATTATAATTTGAAAATGTTCGCGAACACACTGGTGTTAAAGTACATGGTCCGAATTGCATTCGCTAAAGGCGTTATGGAACAGAAAAATGTCGAAATTGGATACGGCTGTTGAAATTCGAGTTTTGTTCGCTAACAACGTTTTGTATATCGTGTCAAAAGAGGATGGTTGGGGCGCATCTTAAGTTTACTCTTGCATAAGGGATACCACGGACGTGCATGAGCTTCTCTGCGAATTCTGGGAGAAAGGGGTTATCTCAGACAGCTAGAAAAGGACAGCTATCACTATCCCGCTCCATGAAGAGCAGATAACTCGGGCTTCTCGAACTACTGCGGCGGTTTCATTACAGAATACATCATTTAAAATCCTAGCATCGGAATTATTACGTTTAAAGAGCTATCGATAAAGTTCTGAAAGCAAACAATAGCGCGGGTTTCGTCTAGGTCGTCACACCATACACCCGATGGTAAACATATGAGAGCTACTAAAATGGTACGAGTATAGAAGGTCTGTCGCAGCTGCATTTGTGGACTTCCAGACTGTCTTTGATTCCATCTAACGCATGTCGCTGTACGAAGTAATAGAATCCGACAGAAGCCAAACAAACCTGCTTTCATTCATTAACAAAACCACTATTCGAATCGACTTTTTGCCGAGTACGCGTTGTTGGCAGTCTACCTGAATCTTCTGAGGTAATATCAGGCGCACGGCAGGAACGCATTTTGCCGATCTGCTTATCTAACTACCGTGTGGCCTGGGTCAAACTGCATTGCATCAGGAAAATGGAATCATCTATAGCATAACGTGAGCTTCTGCTACATGGGTAGCGTCTTAACTGGCATAAACACGAGAAAGATAATGAGATCAATCGGATCGGATAGGCGTTTGTAGCAACAAGCTAGCCCTGGCGACCGAACGAAGTGTCAAATGCAACAAAAATAACCGTTTACTACTATGCAACCCTTCCTTTATTCCGAGGACGACACATGGCCGGTTAAACGCCTATCTCATCAGTAATCTCAACCAGCTCGATATGTTTTGAGAATTTCAGCACATTCGTAGGCTTGTAAAGTTTCACAGGGCCAGCAATGCAGAGCTTCGGAAAAGAATCGTCCATGATGCCCTGAACACCTTCTAGCAGCATAGCCTTCAATTACTCGGCCAATTTCTATGCATTGAAAATGAGGGAATTCCTCGCAAACTGTTCCTCCACAGCTTCCTCCACCGCAGAGCATTAAAAACATGGCGGCATTAAGCTATTTAAAGATTGCAGCCGCACCTTCGATATGTTCCATATCATCCTTCACACCGAGAGATCATGGCAAATGTCGCAATAACAGCAACAACCAGAAATGCGTGTCGACAACATGTCACCATAGAGGTAATACATATCACAAGCGTCCATATTGAGAGACATGTGGCTACCACCTGACTGCCGGCGCCACTAATCCATTTTGGTCTCTGCCATCAGAGCCTTCACAGCACCCCGCGTCTACGGCGCACGGAAACCTTCCATAAAAGTGGATAAAAGTGTGAAATTGTCGTAAATTGTCAAACATGAGGTAAAATTTGAACGAAACCGGGAAAAATTGGAAATATTAAAGAAAAATTTAGCAAAATATAGGAAAATTACAAGTTTTTAAACATTGCGAAAATTTAGCCGACCGCAGCCATATCCCCTTCTTGACCATCTACACAATCGCCGCCCCTGAGCCGACAAACTCTAAACATCTATGCTATATATCAATTTGGGATCAGAACCTTATAGGATAACTCTCCAGCCCCCTATTGCCTAGCCAGTACAGCCACCGTTGAGCCTTTAGTGTACGAAATTTAAGACTGTATTTAATTCACAGCTTTGTAAAAAAGAAATGTAACTTACAATATCGATTTATTGTAAAGATATAGCCCATATATATGTTCCTTTTGCTACCTTTGTCTATGCCCAGGCTAGGTATGATACCGAAGATTCAAACAAATTTATATTTATTTCGGAAGCATTTGCGGTTGCAGTTATTACAAGGCACTTTTTGTCACAGCCATCAGGCTGTGACATTGATTTCACCTTCTGTCAGAGTATGCATTACAGCTTTAATTGCACTGCACTGCACGTATCTCTTATAGTCATAAAAGCTTTTTCAGACCCGACCGCTGGAGTCTGCATACCAGGCAAAAATGGCATGCAGCAAACGTCTCGGATCCGTTGACTACAATTGAGATGAAAACATTTATGAATTCCGAGAATTGATGACATCGAAAATTATATTATCAACTTTACCAGGTCTGACTTCATTCTTGCTATTTCATAGACAGCGTATTCGCAAACAAATAATTTGACATGTTTCAAAAATCATATATTATGTTGAACCGTCGTAAAGTTTATATTTAAATAACTATATGTAGTCCATTAACATAAATTCTATTGTTAATAGGAATATGACTGCTGTGACATTCTTCTTTTAAGAAGAAAACTTTTTCGTTTTGAAACGAAAGTTCCTGACACATAGTATGTGTTTCCGACAGGGTACCTTGTTCTTTTTACATTAGTCATTTTATTATCGTGTAATATTTTCTGTTTTCGTTTGTATTTGCATAACTTTCGTTTTCAAATAGCATCAATTAAAATCCAATTTGTGCGGTAGTTGGATTTTCGCCAACCAAGGAGCGGCTGTATGTAGTAAAATTATTGTCAATATATTACCAGCCACAAGGTAGTCCTAAATAAAAAAAAACGAATAGAAAATCGTTTGTACAGTCGGCGTTATAGCTTTAGTTTGGACATGGCTAAAAGTAGTAAATGGCACAACTAGGGAACTATATATTTGCTACAAGATTATGAAATTTGTTGTCCTTCATTATTTTTATATTAAAGATGAGCCTTTAATAAATATTGCGTATTTTTTAATTAAGTGCTCAAGGGCAGTTGGGAACATGTAAAGAGTTTTCATTACTGCCTACTATCTAAACACACTGCATGTCTATGAACAGTAACTAACACATAAGCTAGTCGACTGGCAAACTTTTAATTACCACGGAATAATTATTAATAAAACTGAAAAAATGTAATGAACAAAATTAAGTGCACACCAGATATTGCGTTGTTAAATAATACTTATCATCTCGGTCGGCGAATTCTCTACTGTCGTAAAAATTTGACGTTACTGATATTTGAAAGATAAACAAAAAGGAAAAACAGAAACGAACAGCAGATTTTGGCAAATTAATGCCTACCAATGCAATAATGTTAAATTGCTGCAAATTAACCCCCAAAAGTCATTAGAATTCAGAAATGAATAGAAATTCGTTTGGACCGTCAATGTTGACAGCTTCAGCTTGCAAGTACCCAAAAGCAGTAAGTAAAAGACACGAGTATGGTACAATGACATTGTAGCAAAATTGTATAATGTATTATCATTCTTTTCTATAAAGCTGTGGATTTTATTAAAATCGTTTATTTTCTCGTATTCGGTGCACTGAAGGCATAATGGCTGTTGGGAATACGTTTTGATACCACGTATTTTAACTGGTTTTTATTCGCTTGGTTTGCTCACGTTGAAATTCACTTGAAATTTCAACTTAGAGTCCTGTTAATAATTTGCATTGCAAAAAATCTACAACTAGACAGCCATACATTTGTTGGTAGCTGTCTCCGTGCCGGTAGATAACTAACTTTTATACAAAAATTGATGTATTTTCTTTAACATCGTGTTCTTAGTCAAATTGGAACAAACTTTCGATGCTCAATAATCTCTGCTCTACATTAAATTTTGGACGCCAGTACGAATTACGGTGAAGTTGAATATGACCAGCAGCAATCTAACAAAAATCATACTGCATCCCGTAGGGCCTCCTGGTAACGTGTCACAATGCATAAAAATCGGAAAGCTATAGCTTTAAATTATTCTTCGGCGCCAACTTGACTAGTTGTAGAACTCTAAATGCTTAAACTGGTCGAATTTTCAACCTCAATCTTCAAATTTTTTTTTGCATAGCCAGATGCCACCATGGTGAACATTCACCGGGCAAGGCTATGTACAAAAAATTTTCGGCTTGTTTTGATACTGTAGTAGCCATAAAACTAGATGTAATTCGAGCGGTATCTGTGCCAAAATTTCAAAAATGTCGGACATCGACAACTTAAAGCTGACCTGGACTAAATATGTTTATTAATAACGATCGCTGTAGTTTCAGCATGGCTGCAGTAAGCAACATCATTCTAACATCATTGAATCTGCATTTTATAAATCGAATAACCATGACGGTGCAACATGCTCAACAAAATCAGTCGAAGCATGAGATTATAGTTTGATGATGCGAAAGAATAGAATTAAAATTTAATTTTAATATATTTTGGTTTTAGCGTGAGGAGGCTCAGCGATAAGCAAAATACCAGAGAACTTAGTTGAGCACTAGCGTAAAAAATCATGAGGCATGTACAACTAGGAAGTTTTGCGTTTTTACAAATCTGTTTGTTACTTTCAATAAAATTTTATAAAAAAGAGACAACACGGTGTTGCGGCGACGAACAGAACTAATGGCGATTAGTTGCATACGTACACAATAACTAGTAACTTGGCTGGTAAGGGGAAATGGACCGATGTTGTCTATTGGGGCTCAGTAGTCCGAAGCACTAAGTTGCGATTCATCAGCTCTCTTTTCACAGACATAAATAGCAACGTTACTGCTATTTCTAGGACATATCAAAACTATACAACTCTTTGTTATTTATTTTTCCAATGACCAAAAAGACGAGATCTTGTTAAGTTTACTATTCGCAACTTTTACGAAAATTTACAATTTCTGCTATCCTTTCGCTACGTTGTAGGCCCATGGCGCTTGTCATATTAGATACATACTATACACGTACAATTACTTTCGTGCATTCATAAACACTGAAAGCATATAAACCTGTTCTATTCCTCCATGTACGACTAAAATGCCAAAATATAGCAATTTTTATTGTAAAAATTTAGCATCTTTAGCTTATTTTTAGCCTTTATCCTCGCACATGGTTAGCCATATTCCTGATGTAAGTTTAAAAGAGTAAAATCAATGTGCATAACGGGTTAAATAACCCATTAATTTAATTGTTCATCAAAATTTTTTGAACTTCACTATTTTGTTGTATTACATAACTTCAGCTCATACGTCAACAATTACACAGAATGGGTTGAGTCTTAAATCCTTGTCTATTCGATGAGCGGGCATCAACTCAGCTTTCGCCGATAGCCGACGAATTCATTTGCGCGGCGATTTAACAAATTTGCCCGAGACAATAGAAATATTGTCATCCCAGTGTCTGCTCGTATGCGAACAGGTTTAGACTAGTCTAAACTGTTTACTGATTTATTAGCATGGAATTTTCGATTAAATGCAAGCATAGATTTGTTACCCGCGCGAATTAACATTATAGTTAGCAATATCTAAGTCTAATGCTTGTCTATAACAAATAAAAAATCAAATTTATC
>JASANE010016520.1:0-57430 GCA_030248225.1 Trileptium ribeirensis | reverse complement strand
ATACAGACGAAAGTTTTAACTATTTGGAAATCCAATATGAACACGGCAGTACACGTAAAAGTATTATAGTGAGCAAGAATAAAGTGACAAAAATTATGACGAAACCAAAATAAGTGGATATCAATAGAATTTTTGGGATTTTATAAAATTTTTTATTGTTTTCGTATTTTTTCTAATTTGGTAAATAGAAAATAATACGGAATTTTTCAAAGGCACCATATAACATGTGAATATTGCAAGTCATATAATGAACAAGGTATCAATATATACGCAATAAATGTTTATTATTATGCACATATAATATACCACAATACGGGATGAACCCGTTTTATCATTAAGCACTACTGCGATCACTCGTAAAATACGTAGCAAAATAGGACCGAAATGCGAAACCCGCGATAATTGTCATGACGTGACGAATCCAAAAATCGTGACGAATAAAAGAGCTCCAGATATTCAGGACTCAACAGTGTCCATTTCGCATAGTGTTCAGCACCATAAATATTCGAAATCGAAAGTCGGAATTAGCAAAGACGAATAATGTTAAATGTTCACAACAATCAAAATGTGTGACGTACGCGTTAACGGGTTAATTCTAATACTTTTTATTGTTATCACTATTATTGTTTTGGATGCAACGCAAGACGAATTAGTTTCAATGAAAGTACATTGGAATCACACTCTTCTAATCGCGCAGCGGTTTCGGTAAATAAAGCGGTCAATTACGTTCCAGGGGTACAACTAATGGGCGTCCTGGATGATCGTTAAACTGATCGTGTCATTGCGTAATAAAACGAAGTTCGCGTAGAAACGCATCCGAAAACTGTCGCCGCGTTTGTTGCCAAATTCACTCGACCGGTTGTTGGAACTTCCCCGTTGTTCGGATACCAATCGTCCCTGACTCCATCGATCACGTAAATGACTTTAACATGTCGTAAACTTCATCGCGTAAGCGCTGATAATCTGTATCTGGAAAAATGTGGTCGCAAACTCGCGCCACTTGACTTAAAAAGCCTGTTCGTGTGTCGGCATAACGTCGCATGTCCCTTTGCACATCACTTTCCCATTTGCGTCGACTGAACACGATGAAAATTACGCACGGAAAAATTGTATCGCAATACTGTGTCGTCGTAGCATTTCACATACGAATCCACGTACAATGTACGCTATTCGACGCATGAAAAAATCGTACAGTTCCGGTGTGATGAGAACGTCCCACGATTTTTCAAAAACAATGTTACGAATGCGTGCTTCCCATTGGAAGAATATGTTAATCAAGTCATTATCAGTAATCTTGTCGCCCCTTTAACACTTTTGCTTGAATTCATACTGCAATTCGTCGCGCAAATGCTGCAATAGCGTGTGCATGCGTGGTGGCATTTGTGCATCCGTCAATGTTTGGTAGAATGTAAAAAATATTCGTAAATCAATCGATTACCAAACGGTGTAGGGCGACTCGTTCGCAGATCGTTGCTGTTAAACTACGTCATTTCCGTAGCGCTTCGTCGTTCGCTAACGAACGGCAATTGATCGGCTTCACGCTGCTCCAGCGGCGCTGGTTGTGCAGGCGGTTGCACCACAACCATTTTCGTCGCTCTCTATTCCGTAGACATTGTTCGAAAATTCTCGTTGGCGTAACTGCCGATGCTTCCTCGACTATTTCCACTTCGTCTGGTTTCTGCTGTGCTTCTGTAGCCACCATTAACGTTGAAGCAGCTGGCATTGGCGCGAAAGACGGCACGAACATAGCCATCGACGTTGGTGTCACGCATTAGTGCTCCGCATGATAAATTAGTTCCTGTCGCTGTCGTTGTCGAGGCACGTTGTTTGCCTCGCTGTGGTCGCCTGGCTTCTCCATCACTGTCACTAGATTTGGTAGTCGTTTTCTCGTACTCATCGCGACGGGCTACACGCGCTTGACGACTAGCAGTGCGTTGCGTTTTCTTCTTTGTTTGTGTTCCACACGTTTTGCGTTCCGGCGACTCTTTTTCCCGTAATTCACGTTTAAGTTCGGAAATTAGGCTATATGCATGGTCGAGCTCTATGCGTCGCGATTCTGTCTGAACTTGATGGTTTTCGTCAATTCGACACAAGTAGTGCAGCACAGTATTGACTCGCGTGTTTAACTGCATTTGCTGTATTAGCAACATACTATCCAATTGCACTGCCGACGGAGGTACGGGCTGTTGCAATTGTTCACGCACTTGTGCCAACTCCGGACCACGCAAATTCCCAAGTTGGAACTCCACATGCAACAACGGAGAAATTTCCTGACTACTCGTCACTGTTGTAACTGGTGGTTGCTCGACAACAGCCGCAACCTCTTCTTGTTGTTGAACATGTTCGTAGGCGACAGTAACTGTTTTATTCGTGAGCATATCTATTGTACGCGGCCGCTATGGATTCATTACAGATATCGGCTGTTGGAATGGCGCCCGTATAGCGCATGACAACCGCATACGCGCTGACTGGGGAAGACTGGGTGAGAACAAAATGTATGTTCTCCCTCGTCCCCGCACTGGGCGAACCATCGGCACTATATCAGACATGGCCAGTTCCGCTTGTGCGACCGTTACTAGACTAGACGCGGTAGACGTCGGTAGTGTTAAAACACTCATCGACATGATAGCCGCTTCCGATTCAGTCCGTATTCGGCTTAATGTGGACTGATCCATTGACTCCTGAGTTGGTAACGTTGTCGCAGATGCATCCACACTTACAATCCGTAAGGGGGCTTTCCTTCTGCCTGCACTAGCTGCTTCGGTTGTTGATTCCGATTCTACAGTAATCCCCATCATACTAGCCAACCTTTGTTGTGTTGCCTCGCTAGCCATTTTCTGACATTTACGCTGTTTTTCATGAACAATTTGCTCACTTTCGAACCATTTAGAATGATATCGAACAGGATCCACTGGAGTAGCTGTGATTGTTACGGATCCTACCATACGTACCGAATCATCCGACACAGGTTCTGGAGTACGAACCGCAGGTGGTGTTGCCGCAGTTGATGAGGCATTGGAAGCTACATATTGTTCATGTAATATCATGCGATCCAGACGCTGTAGTACAGCCGGACGGGTACCAACACACGCGCAGCCGTAATGTTCATCGTAAGTCGTCATTATCCTTTCACGAATTTCACATAAAGGTACGCCGTCAGTTTCCCACTGAATGGCTTGTTGGATCATTTCTTCGTCAAATTATCCTCACATCGTTCCTCCAATTCCGTTTCATCTCCAGGACCGGCATCTTGGTGTCGATGTATGCGTGAACGGCGTCGACTAAATTTAACTTGTCGCCGTTTCTCCGCTTCGTACAACGCATTAAACTCGTCCATGCCGTCTGGAAGATAAGCGCGATTATAACGCATTTCCAATTCAGGAATTTCACCAATCGGCGTTTGATCCAAATCGATAGTATCCAAGCGCATATTTTGGACATGCTGTCGGTTTAACTGCGCTGGCGTTGCTGTAAACTACCGGTTCGTATCACGCTGTAAATCGCCTTCCAGATCAATAACATAAGCAGATTCGCCGTCATCTTGATCGTTAATTTGATATTGGCTGCTGTCCTCTTCGACATTCCATCGGCCTTTACGCCGCCAATAACCAGCGCATTGAGCCACCTTTTCCGCGATACTTACTTGGTAACCACGGCGATTTGAAACGGCCTCGGGGTTAACGCGCACCGTTGAGCCACGTGCATCGGTCGCAAACGCTCGGAAAATCCGCGGAATTTGTTCGATCAAGTGCCATCACGATCGACATCATGGCGACCCATCGACGGTGGTGTGCTTCGTCGATATGCGATAAACATTGCTCCATCAATGAGCATGACGTCATGAGCGCTGTATCGAACGAACCGTCGATACTCTTCGAAGTTGAGCACCCAATCACTAGGAAATACTTGTCGCACACGAATTCCTCCCAATAGTGTTGTACCATATGGCGTAGGATGTGTCGAATATTCCCGGTGAACAAGTGGAAAAATCGTCGTAAACTGTACCTACGACCTACGGCTGCGTGCAAGTCCATCGAGTTCGCATATTGAAATGGTTGGTTAAACTGCAGATTCCGTACATTCCAAAATCCGGCATCGTTGTCCATAGCCCACCAAATTTTCAATCGCTCATCCGACGCAATACACGCGTATAACACTGCAGGCATATCTGGACCAAGTGACATCAGATCAAAAATGAGGACGACTTTTTCAATCGTGGCTACTTGCAAAGTAGCAGCTGCCGTACGGCGCCATCCTTCGGTGTGTGCTAACCATTTTGGATCCTCCCACTGTCATGCATTGCGTGGTAACCATCGCGAACAGACGTCAAACGGATCTTTCATGCGTGTCAAGGTATTTTTCCCATGCTTACCGAAACTGCTGCTGCTGACGATAGCTGATGTTTACATCCACCTGATCGCTCGATAATACCTATCGCTGACTCTATTTGATCGCTAGCATCGACTACAATTACACTAGCAGGGTGCATCCACTCTCGACCAACCATTTCTAGGCCACTGTTCCACGCGTACGAATTCCACACTGGGTGGTTACGATTCCGCCAGAGCGGACCCTGCTGTTCCTCTGGCCAAGCAAGTTGTTGGTCTACCCCATCAATTGGACGCTCAAGAGGAAGATCCCCGGTTTTGATTCTAAATCAGAAAGCCTGTCGGAGCCATCCAACGACCAACCTTCACTATTTGTATCCTTTGTCGAATCTGCCATTCCAAAATTTGGAGCAATGTGTCGTAATTATTGACGATGCTGAATTGTTCGTTAATTAACGCCGAATACGACGGATAGTTATTACTGTTTATTAAACAAAGTTAATATTAATTGTCGAATAAAGCTTACCGTAGCTTAATATAATTTCCAGCGGTTAATGATTGCCTACAATAAGGATACCATAATTGTTTGTAGCGATCCATTGAGCAAAACGAATGTCCAATAACAATAACTAGCGCTGTATTGATCCAACTATTTCAGCGCGACTCTTCTCCAATGTTCTAGCGCAAACCAAAAATTTTTATGGGCATGAATAACTGCTACAAATTCACGCCGAAAACCGGCACAAAACTATACCAGTGTTGATCCCAAAGTAGTACGTGATGGTCACTGAATAGCAGACGACACTATCAAGTACACGTAACCTAGTTCACTCCCATGCAAATCGTATTGAAAGTTTCTACTTTGACAAGTTGAATTTATTATCATTTCGCTATTACTCTACATTGTTCATCGCTCATTTCATCAGATAGCGGAAAATAGAAAAGATGGTAGTAGAAATACCAGAAAATAATATGTAGATTTAACCACTCACGTACATAACCGTCGTACACACGCTGGACAATACCACAATGTTGTTTTGGGTTATTTTTCCAGGTCCACACAGCGGAAGTGGTACCATTCGAGGCAATAATCACATTCGACCCAGTGGACATCGTCTTCACCTGTTCGAAGATCTTCTTCATAGCTCTGACCACACTCTCCGCAAAACCAATCAATTTGACTACTGTCGATTTCAATGGCACGCAACCTTTGTTCGTACTCGAGGTAATATCGCGGTTCTCCACCGAAATGTTTAAACAGACTTTTATTATAAATCTTGGTTTTGCGACGGGCGTCACCCAAATGCAACACTTCCAGATTAGGACCTTGACCACTCGATATAATCGATCGAAATTCGGGTGAAACTTAATCGTAATTCTGCGAGGGTTAATTTTCTGAGGCCTTCGCATTAAGACTACATCACCAGGTAAAATATCGCGAATACGTGCTCTACGGTCAAAATAACGTTTGTGCGTATCCTGGGCCAATCGTACGGACCTACTGGCTTCTTTCCATGTACTTGTCACGGTCCCCAGTAACTTTTGCACGTGTTGGTCTGGACTATCAGATTCCGTTATAGATAGACATCAATGGATTTTCTCCCGGTAAATCCGGGTCACGACCATGCATCAAGAAGAACGGAGTTTGGCCCGTTGACACATGGACGGTAGCTCCATACGCAAAAATGCGCTAATGATATATGTGTCCCAATTATCTGGTTCTAATTCGGTGAGTGGCGTGACCATAGCCATTAACGTCTGATTCCAACGTCCTGCCAAGCCGTTACCTTGGTTATGATAAGGTCTAGCACTCACCGTTCGGCTACCTAGCTTAGCTGCTTCCGACGTAAACAACTCAGACGTGAAAGCAGGTCCTTGATCAGACAAGATAATACGTGGGACACCGTGTCTGGGCACTATCTTGTTTAACAATAAATCGACAATAGTCGTAGCAGTTTGGTCAGGTGTGGCAAATGCTTCTGGCCACTTCGTGAAATAGTCTATAAAATTGACAATGTATTTGTTTCCAGATCGAGTGACGGATAATGGCCCTATTACGGCCACGTCTACCATATGGAATGGGGCCATCGCAGGAATTGGTTGTAACGGTCCACGAAGATTCGGACTATGTTTGAATCGAGCACAAGGAACACATGCGTTAATAAACTCCTTAAGGTCTTTCTTCATTGTGACCCAATAAAACTTCCGCTGAAGTTTCGATAAAGCTCGATTGTAACCCACATGACCTGCGTATCGAGCCATGTGAGCCTGTTCCATTACAACTACCCGGAATTCTTGCGGTAGCACCAAATGAAAGTCGCATGCTTCTGCACGGACAGGTCTTCGTTTTCTGCTCACATAATACAAAATGCCATCTCGGACATGGAAACGATCTTCTTGTAATAAGATCTGACGCTGTAAGTTTTCAGGTAACTCAGGTTCCAATTGCTGGTCTTCAAGAAAACGAACCATTCCAAGTGTAAAATGGGTCCAATAATTGGGCTCGACGTATTTCATTTGCTTCCCATGGCAGATCAATGGCGAAATAGTCATTTAGGTCACGTTCTAGTACAGTCGCTTCTACCTGTATGCCACTTGGACCCGGTTGTGGATTGTCTATTTTATCGTTTCTTTCAGTTGGTGGGGTTAGGACTTTGTATAACTACGCCTACGATCTTCAAAAGATTCATTTCCCCTTTCCTTAACGCTCCATTGGGACATTGTTTACCCGATTTATGGTACACTGCAGAGTTGTCCACCGATTTCTTGTTTGGTGTAGAGGCCCAAATCGGCGGACGCGACATAGCGTCAGCGTTAAGATTTTGCCTACCCGGTTTATACACTACTTCGTAATCGAATTCCTAGATTCTCGTTACGAAACGCAATAGACGTGGTGTCAATAAATCAATGAAACGAGTTTTCATTAATATTTATACTAGGGGAGCTTGATCTGTCACAATCGTGGTAAATCTACCCAACAAATATGGTCGAAAATGAACAATGGCTCGTACTACGGCCAAACACAACTTTTCAGTGACGCTATACCTTGTTTCAGTGTCGTGAAATTTTCGACCTCCAAAATGAATTACCCGTTCTTTTCCATCATCACCACCCTGTGTCAAGATGAAACCAACACCTTCGTTGCTAGCGTCGATTTACAATCGAAATGGTTTAACTGGATTCGGATACGCTAAGATAGGTGCTGTAGTCGATGCTACTTTCAGCTTATCAAAGGCTACTTGGCACTGTTCGGTCCAATGAGACTCTACCGAATTGAACTTACTTGGTCCTTTGGTCAGTTCGTGTAGTGGAGTAGCAATAAGGCTATACCATTCCATAAATTGTTAGACCCAAGAATGAACGTACTTTCGTAACGTTTTGAGGTCTTTCACACTCCAAAATGTTTTGGACTTTAGATGGAACTGGAGCTATTACGTTTTCTGATGCCACATGGCCTAGGAACAATACCTCTCGTCGTAAAAAGTCATATTTCTTGCCCTTGATTGACAGACCTGCGTCGCAAAGACGATTAAACACGCACTGGATATCGCACATGTGTTCTACGAATGTGGCCGAGAACACGATGATATCATCAATGTAACATGGACAAAACTCTAGTAGATAGCCTGACAAAACGATTTGCATCATTTTTTGGAACGTAGCAGGTACATTGGTTAGACTAAAGGGCATTATTTTAGACTCGAATAGACCTTCGTGACAAATGAAGGCGGTCTTTTCGATATCTTCAGGCTCCATTTCTACCTGCCAATACCCAGATTTTAGATCTAACGTCGTGAAATACTTCGCCCTTTTGAGGGCGTTTAATGTATTGTCAATTTGTGGAAGGGGAAAACTATCCTTCTTAGTTCCGTCATTCAACATACAATAATCGATACAGAATCTCATGTCTCCAGTCTTTTTCCTAACAAAACCACAGGACACGCCCTGGGGCTCATCGATGGCTGAATCGCATCATCGTCCAACATAGCCTGAACTTGTTTAGAAATTTCCTCCCGTTGCACATATGGCGCACATCGCATTCGTTGTTGAATGGGTTTAGTATCCCCTGTATCGATGGGATGTCGCAAGACATGCGTTCGACTCAAAGGTGTCGTTGAGCTTTCGAAAACATCGCTGTGACGTTCTAACAACCGCGCTAATGCGTCATTCACATTAATTTGTGTGCAGCTACTGCACACAGTGGGCAGTATGGTCGCTACGAATGCACTCAAACCGATTCGAGTGCAATGACAATGCCCAATGTGCCGTCCGTGCAATGGTAAACACGGTTGCTTACTGTGATCATTAGCAGCAGTGATTGCACGTGGCTATGCAACTGTATAGTACAATGCATTGACGGCGTGCATTTGAAAAGACTTTAACATTTTAAGGTGCAAAAGAATAATCAGTTTACACATTCGAGTGCAATAGTTTTGATCATTGATCGTGCAATGATAATTACTATTGCAAACTCTAGAGCAACATTGTTTACTAAAGGGCGGCGTCCGTGAAATTGTTTTCGCCAAAGCACGTTCCAGTGCAATTGTTGTTACATTTGCACTAGCTGCAGCAATGGCATAAACATAAGCCTGAAATGTGAACCTTGTTATTGTTTATGCCATTGCATCTGTGCGAGCAATGGTTGTTGTATTTACACATTTTCGTGCAGGTGATGTGGTGATTGCATATTGTCATAATCTTTAAGAATTAATAAAAAAGCGAAGCATTTTTGCTTTTTCAAAGAACCCTTAAAATCTAGTTTATGGCCATTTTGACCATGAAAAATGTGTCACCGGTGTAAGCAACTAAAGGGCACATCGTCACAGCTTTTGCTTACGAATAAAAAAGTTGTGGAAATTCATCCACCCGGAGATGAGTTATGAGTGACAGCTACAGACAAGGAAAAAATTTAGGTTTAGGACAAATGTAGATTTATGATTGTCTAATGAAAAATATCACTGCTTCTAGTGAAAAGATTGTTTACAGTTCATAGCTCCACAAAACTAGACAGTGGATCTTCGGTATGGATGTAAATGAGGGGGACAAACCCCACTTTTTGAGACAACTAAGCAACTAAAGAGCACATCGTCACAGCTTTTGCTTACGAATAAAAAAGTTGTGGAAATTCATCCACCCGGAGATGAGTTATGAGTGACAGCTACAGACAAGGAAAAAATTTAGGTTTAGGACAAATGTAGATTTATGATTGTCTAATGAAAAATATCACTGCTTCTAGTGAAAAGATTGTTTACAGTTCATAGCTCCACAAAACTAGACAGTGGATCTTCGGTATGGATGTAAATGAGGGGGACAAACCCCACTTTTTGAGACAACTCATCTAGCTCCACCATATTTATATTCCACATCGGACATCTCTTGACTCTTGCACCGGTTTTTAGTCGTTTTTATCCTAAGGGACAAAACTAATGTTAGGTAGTCGTTTTTCGCTTGCTGAGTTTTGTAGTGCCGATATTTCAGTGCAAAATGCGATTCATTCAATTTTATGCACATATGATTAAGTTTTACTACACTTGAAAATTTTTAGACGCCCTTTAAATTACTTTACATCCCGTCCCAATCGAAATATTTATATTCCACATCGGGCATCTTGACTATTGCACCGGTTTTTAGTCGTTTCTATCCTAAGGGACAAAACTAATGTTAGGTAGTCGTTTTTTGCTTGCTGAGTTTTGTAGTGCCGATATTTCAGTGCAAAATGCAATTTATTCAATTTTATGCACATATGATTAAGTTTTATTACACTTGAGAATTTTTAGAGGCCCTTTAAATTACTTTACATCCCGTCCCAATCGAAATATTTATATTCCACATCGAGCATCGTGACTCTTGCATCGGTTTTTAGTCGTTTCTATCCTAAGGGACAAAACTAATGTTAGGTAGTCGTTTTTCGCTTGCTGAGTTTTGTAGTGCCGTTATTTCAGTGCAAAATGCAATTGATTCAATTTTATGCACATATGATTAAGTTTTATTACACTTGAGAATTTTTAGAGGCCCTTTAAATTACTTTACATCCCGTCCCAATCGAAATATTTATATTCCACATCGGGCATCTTGACTCTTGCACCGGTTTTTAGTCGTTTCTATCCTAAGGGACAAAACTAATGTTAGGTAGTCGTTTTTCGCTTGCTGAGTTTGTAGTGCCGATATTTCAGTGTAAAATGCAATTTATTCAATTCTATGCACATATGATTAAGTTTTATTACACTTTAGAATTTTTAGATGCCCTTTAAATTACTTTACATCCCGTCCCAATCGAAAAGTTTACAATCCATTTCGAGTTTACTAATGCACAGAGGCTTAATTTTTCAGCTGTTGGTGTTGCGTCAGGGTGATATAAATTCTAAGAACTTCATTATAAACGTATTTCGGATGCATCCTGTTACGTCCAAGGAAATAACATTCGTTACCACCAGCTGTCAGGGACTACTTCATTTTGTGAATCATACTGACCGAGAAGCACTCACTCTAATAAGTTAAGTATCACGTATTCTTTTAGGAAATAAATTTAGCGTAAAGATTCGTAGAATCTCAGAAATCGAGAATTCAATAAGCCATAGATACATGATTTGTTAACAAAGGCATGTTTGAATCAATTTGTGTATTGTGCAATAGTTGAAAATTTGGGGGTTTATGATTGAACATTGCGTAAGGAAACTATTGCCCTATTTAGAAGGGTTCTTTAGGGAACGTTACAAACGCGGCGAGTAACAACACATCTGTAAACATACGGCATACGACAAACTCAGCTCACACAGCAGTTCAATTTGTGCAGCAGGGCGGTTTGGTGTCAGTGGACAAGAGATGGTTTACGCACAATTGGAGTACTTAAAATTCTGTTTTTGCTTTCGGTTTGTGTAATATGCCACGTCGATCAGAAAGGCGTGTAGAGTTCATTGATATGTTTGTTTCCAAATGTATATCTCGTTCGAAATTGCTGTTATCCAAACAAACGTGCACTGTAGAATTCGTAAAGTGGAAAATGCCTCATGCTGTAATGTGACATTTAACACAACTTTTTTGGGAGGGGTGAGTGATCGGTCAAATGTGTGATATGCAAAATCATCGCTTATAGAAATCTTATATAGTTATCGTCACAGCTTCAGATAGGATAATAAAAACTGACAGCTAGAGGTAAATAATGCATGTCTAGGGGATTGTTAGCAATATTTCTTACTAGCATTGGTACAGTTGGGATATTCTAAATACAGGGTGGACCAGTCTAGAGCGGTGCCTCGGCAAATTTAGTACACTGTTAAACGAAATTTTTGTTTATTAAATTAAATGGATTTTTGACAATGGGCCGGTCCGGACCTAAAAATTTGCAGACGTGGCATCAGTGCATTAGTAATCTCTGTTAGTGGTGGCGTGCTGGTGATGCAAACATGAGCCCCAGAGAGATATTCCGGTTGATCCACTGCAAAATTCAACTCTTCCAACGCTTTACTACAATCGCCTTGTGCCGTGCTTGCTCCACGACTCCGCAGGAGAATGGCGCAGCGCGTCACTATGCTAGCGTTCATAGTGTAGTTGTAGCACGTCCGGGCCTGCCGTATAGTGCATCACGCTAGTGTCGCAAGCTGGAGGCCCGGATTTGATTCGACATTGCATTGTCGACTTCTGCATAACTAAGCGGTTGTTGCATTGATCGAAGCAGTTGTGAAGGCTGTTGTTTTCGAGGTCTTTAGCATTGATGAGTTCATGAAGACGTCACTGCTCGGACGTTCCCACTTGTTTGATTAGTTGTCGGTGTTTGAATGTATCGTATGCATAGTTAACCGATAAGTCCCTGACCTCAGTTGCATGTTCAATGCGAATAAACCAATGACGTAATGGAACTTTGTGCGCTGCACCGTGATCCCGCAGAGAGGAAATTGTGTCTCGACATGAGCGAACCATATTTCCGGCTCAGCGGCCCGAAGCGGTGGAAGCTGGATAACAACTGCGGAAGCCAACACTGCTTGATTGTCTGTAGGTGTAGAATTATCTGTGGTTATTTAAAAATGGACGTGACAGTGATTACAAGACACAGTGCAATAAGCATTGGTCAACTCGTGTTATACGTGCGCTGTTTACGCCAGCCTGTTTCGGAGTCACTGACCGAGCCTGTGTTAAGAAACTACGTGCAGACAATCACCTCGGATTCACTAATTTTGCGACTACGTAGTATTTATGCATCCAAAGAAAACACTTTATTCAAAAAAACGACACAAACGATGATAAACGCTGGACCAAGAGGCGACAACACATTACAAGTAGTGCAAAAACAACGTTCAAATAAAGCGGGAATGGTGAGACCAGCGCGTCATGGTTTAAATAGCGTTTCGGTAGCAATAATTTGCATACGTAAATTAGTTTAAATCGCTAACTATTACAGCGTGAATATACGGAAGCGGCAGGCAGTAACACACATTGGATGAGACAAAGAGCTAACTTTTCAAGCTCTGGTTCAGCTCTGCTCTTCGTGATCCATGGCCGGCTCGGCTTAGCTCTTACAACCAGATCTTAGGCTGTGGCTCGGTTCGTCTCTTTGTGAACCGTGTGAGGCTTGCTCGGCCTTTCCGATAGAAATCTAGGTTCGGCTCTTAGGCTCATAGTAATGAAGTTTACGTTTCAAGCTAAACATAATATAGAAACGACCTATATATTGCTGCGTTTGGAGCTTTTAAGAAGTGAACCGGTGTTATCTCGGCTTGCTTCCCTGATATTTGGTGGCTATTGTGCTGTACATCAGCAATTGCAGTAATGTTTATTGTTTTTAGAACAGAGCTTTAATATCCGACCACAACTTTTCCCCATACACTATGCTCGGCTGTCGTAGATGCATCGTAGGCTTTATCTCGGCTCTGCAGACATATTACAGGCTCAGCTGTAGAGCCAAGCCGAGTCGAGAGCATAAATGTCTCACCTCTAACACACAGTAAAGTTTTTATATGACTCTTATATGTCCTAATAATAATTGCATTGCACAACGTAGCCCTCGCGTGAATTATTAAACTTATGTGTATGTATTTGTCGTAGGTATATTGATGTACAATTTGAGCAATTTGACTAGAAATGAACAAGAACAAGAGTCGCTGTGATTCTTAAGTAGGTATATATTTAGTTGGAACCTCTGTTGCTAAAACTGTCTCGCCTAGAAAAAGTGCAATTAACATTGGAATGAAATGATGGTTATCAAATTGTTTGCAAAACAAAATATATAATTGCTGAGGAAAGCATTTCGTAACATTGCTTTTGTTGCAAGGCAACTGCATTGTTTTGCACATTTGTGCACAGTTATATATCCTTATGTTCGCGCTTGGACCACTATGCGTAGAGATGTCAGGTGCACACAATGCTGGTCAAAAGTGGGGTACCGTTGCCCCAAAATTGAGGAGGCTACTTTTTCTCGAAAAATGAGGGAAGCGCTCCTGCTTACACATAAATTTTAGAAAAAATTTTCTAGAACTATCGCTGCGTGTATGAAGCAGACTATATACTTTTTAATAATTATTGCTTTTACTGCGCGCTGCATATGTGCGTCACAACTCATAACATGAATTCCACTTACGCCCGTATAAGTTAGATTCGTCCTAAATCGCATGGCTGTGGTTTGTGTGTGTTGAAATATCGGATACTACTGGATTGCAATTTTGTTTGGAAGTGTACGCGGTCTTAACTTCATAAATGGTGACACGTACATAAAGTGAAATCGTGATTTATGTGCAGACAACAGTATTGAGATCGCAAACTAGACTGATACAAGAACGCCGTTGTGAACATTTAAAGTGGGCTGCATTTTTCACAGAATAGTAGGGCCTTGCATCATTTAATTAAGATTACATAGCTACTGCAAATAATTTACGATGTAGCTTTTAATCGTCATAACCCGTCCGGATTATGGGATCAAGTTCACTTGGATGGGATGCCTCCAAATGGCTCGCTTGACGTGTTCCATCGATGTCGGTGCAGATACATATTTACAAATCAACCCCATGTCTTATTTCTTATGTAAATTCATCTTTTTGCAATTTTCCTTTGAGTAAACTATATAATATTATTTGCAGCAACAGTGTGAGCGGAATGACCTAACGAATTTTGCTGAAGTGACTTTTGGAACAGTGCTGCTTAGGTTCTGTTTGCACCTCGTCATCGCGTACAAGAACTTTTAAATCATCACTAAAATTTTAAATGTGTTAAGAGTTCGATTCGGGATTTTCGGTATCACTTGTACGAAAGTGCAGGTAAGAAAACATCTCCAATTTGTAATATAAGATAGCTGAGGATATTGTTGTGTGATTTTTAACATTTTTTCAGTGAAACCGGTTTCGAAGTTTTGTGGTAGATTTACAAGTTTGGTGCATTAAAAAGACAAAGCGCTAGGGTCTACCAGCGCGATAAATTACACTGCAAATTATAACTTCTCCAGTTGTAATTTATAAGTTTCAATACTTGTCGTCTGTTAGGCCACTGAATTATTTTGTAAAAATATTCACGATTACAACGAGTGTTCAAAAACCATTCGGTGTGAAAAATAGTGAAAATCAAATGTTTAAGCTTAAACTAAGCCAAGCTACGCTATTTTGTGTCTTATTATGTCATTGTATGACTGAGCACAAAATTTTGTTGAATTTCTACCGAATCTCCGTATGTGCACTGCGCATAGATTTCCTGTGCATCTACTAATCGCGGCACGTGGTGCGCGCTGCTGACTACTGCAAGGCAAGTTACTATGAGTACGGCGGACCTGCTTCGAAGTTTGCACAAGGCCGTTTAGCTTAGCATAACAATTGTGTTTGTATGCACTTTGTATACATATAGTATATTTTACATTTGCGTGTTTTTAGTAAAATTCTGTGTTATTATTTATTAACTGAGGTCGAAGACCGCCATGATGTTATCTCACCAACTATTACTATACCTCTGTTGTATTTTCCAATTCCACAGGACTGCAAGAGAGGAATATGTAAGTGAGATACATAAAACCTTGGGTCGAATCGGTGTCCAGTTTCCACATATAAGTAGAAACAATAACAGAGACAAATTTCCTTTAAAGTACAAATTAATGTTTTAAAACATTGAGCCACCAACACGATTGAAACTGCTGAGAGACCAATGTTTTGGTATAAAACACTGAAAAAGAAATTCATAGTTCAAAATCACCATAACATATGCGCGCAAATACCCTGGCCTTTCGCAAATAGTAGCTCTGATACTGATAATGAGTTATGCAAAAATACATCGATTTTTTTGACAAAATGGTCGAAAGCTAGATATTAAGGGTTTTTGCAAAAGCAAAAAATACTTGGCTTTTTGGTTAACTCTAAAAATTATGTCTATGTGCAATCGCCCCACCACTTGCACGAAAATGTGTAAATACAACAACCATTGCTCGCACAGATGCAATGGCATAAACAATAACAAGGTTCACATTTCAGGCTTATGGTTATGCCATTGCTGCAGCTAGTGCAAATGTAACAACAATTGCACTGGAACGTGCTTTGGCGAAAACGATTTCACGGACGCCGCCCTTTAGTAAACCATGTTGCTGTAGAGTTTGCAATAGTAATTATCATTGCACGATCAATGATCAAAACTATTGCACTCGAATGTGTAAATTGATTATTCTTTTGCACCTTAATATGTTAAAGTCTTTTCGAATGCACGCCGTCAATGCATTGTACTATACAGTTGCATAGCCACGTGCAATCACTGCTGCTAATGATCACAGTAAGCAACCGTGTTTACCATTGCACGGACGGCAGATTGGGCATTGTCATTGCACTTGAATCGGTTTGAGTGCATTCGTAGCGACCATACTGCCCACTGCGTGCAGTAGCTGCACACAAATTAATGTGAATGACGCATAACATCAGAATTTCGGTTTTGGTAGCAACGCCTTCTTTAGAGGCACACCCGTTGGTAATTCAGCTTCCTCATCTGACGTGATTTCTGCGGGCAACTCTCGGTATAGCCGCTTAGCGTATTGTTGTCGAATCTGAGTTTTGTTGATAACTACTTTGGAGTATTCGACATCCATTGTCGCCAGTGTTTCTGTCGACGTGACAGCAATCGTGTCAACTATTTCCATAATGTGGGACATAGTATCGTCCACTTTCAGTATATATGCTCGTTGCTCTAAATTTGTAACTGGCACCCAAACGATTCCTTCCTGTACTTCGACAACAGCAATAGGACAAATTAAGGGTCGTTCAAATCGAGTATTCACATTCGTTTTCACCATTATATTTTGTCCATTATAATCGGTTGTGTTGATATTACACGGTACCAACTTCGTACTTTCCGGTGGAATCTCGGCATCCACGGAAACGCTACAAACATGGAAAGCACTGACTGGAACTTCAGTCTGTTTATCAGACTAGCATTTTTCCTGTACCAGGTTCTTCCGATGTTGTCTCTTTACGTCGAATCAACGACCACGATCGCACAGGCTTATCGCCAACCAGAATGCGCATTTTGTGGTAATCGATAGTAGTTTGGAATTTTCGTAACATGTAATCGCCGATGACAATAGCAACTGGCATATCAGGTACGACATGAATTTGCACGTACTGGGACTGTTCCCCGAAGTGTACAAGTGCTTCGGACCATTCCAAAGTCTTACTAGCTGGAGAACCATCAAAAGCAAATACTTGTATTACTTCGGAATTAAGCTTATATCGACTAAAACCTTCTTCAGAGACTTCTTGGAGCATGATTGTCATTTGGGATCCAGTATCCATTAGTCCTCGTAATTTATACGAATCAATCTTCACGTCAACATAGAAACATGATTTGGTAGGACGAGCCAATATCTCTACCTGAGCTATCTAAACTTGCATGTCATTTGCGGTTCCGAATTTTCTTCAAACGTTGACTCAGAAACTTTTTCCATCAGTACTTGACGACATCGACTGTTGGGTGACACTATTCGCGATGGCGAACTCGATAACTCAGAACCGTTCACCTTTCTATCCGACTTCAAATGGGAAATAAGGTCATTCATTCGTCCATCCATGCGACGTTCTGCATCGCTCATTTAACGAGCCAGTGTCTCCAAAACTGCAGATTGTACTGCTTTAGATTCTGGCCGACGTCGACTATCGCCAGCACATTCACTGATCATTCTGACACATTCTGCCTTACCACATTCACTGATCGCTGACGACAATCCCGAGAAAAATGACCCGGTTTACCACACAGAAAACACTTCCACAGTTCTCTAGGCGTTGTGGATTCAGCATTATTCGAAGAACGTCGCACCGGTGATGATCGAGAATTAACTTCTCTCACTACACCGCGTTCTTGTTGACGAAGGTGTGCGACACGGTATGGACATCGAGCGCGAACATGCCCTGTGGCACCACAACCATAGGATACGATTGTCGCTGTGGGTGCTCGTTCAACTGGTCGGGTATTTCTCACGTCATAATTTCGGTTTCCATAATTTTGACGCGTAGGAACCTGCCTACCATCGTTCCTTCGTGGTACCGCATCATTATTAGTATTAGCACTTGAACTTGGTCTCCATGTTTGCTGAAATCTACTGGTCGGTCGCGATGAAATTCCATCATTGTCAATTCCAGTTCAAGACAATAATTTTTTGTGCGATCAATATGGATCGATCGACGTTTCAATTCGTCAAAAGACCATTGGTCGCCATGGATTAAACGTGAAAGTAGCCCACATCGCATACACTCGCAAAAACGTTTTGTGCAACAAGTTAGCGCAGTGTTTATCGCCAAGTTCCAACGGAACAATGCGCTTGCACCACTGCAACTCTAGTTCATCAGCAAACTCTGCCACGGAACTCTTTTGACTCATTTGCTGGAATCGCTGGCCTTCATCCACGAATTCCCGACTTTCTGCAAACCGTTCGTGCAACTGGTAAACCAAATCTTCACATGTCGTCGGTGCCTCTGGACCAGTCATCAACAATTCAATATAACTCCGAGCAGCATCTTTTAGTTTCCTACGTAATGTTCGCAATTTATCGTTGGAACTATCTACACCTGCTAACTCGAACTCAGTTTCCGACCGACGAAAATACGAAAATTCTGCGGTGCCATCGTACCTTTCAATATTAACGGTTTCTTTCGGAGGCGGCACGTGGATCACAATAGGCGGCACCGCAGGAGCAGCCACCGCAACAGGCGCAGAATTAACAAAATTGGCAATTGTTTGGGTACACGCTAACGTAGCTGTAGCTGCACGTGTACTGGTACTAACCGACACTACGGTCGCTGCTACTGAGACTGACTAACCGGAGCGGACACAGGGGCATATAAAGACACAACAACAGGTGCTAACGAAATCCTAGCAGGTGCGGATATAGCGTCACAATAACTTGGTACTATCGGAAAGGGTAACGATACTCGAAAAGGCGCAGCCTCAACTGTACCTATTACCGGGAACCTAGGTTCGTAGTCTAGACTTACTTTTGGCTTAGTATCTGCATCCACAACAGTAGCGTCTATATAAACTGAGTCTTCTATTCCGATTTCAGATGTTGGAGTCGATACAGAAGCCATTCCTATCAGGTCTCGCAGCTGGTTAAGATCCGCATGTCACTCATTTGCCTGTGCAGATCGTTATTCTGACGCGTAATAAGGTTTTGAAGTTTACGCTCACGCTCAATTGTATCTTGCACATTGTCACGTACCAAGTGGGTAATTTCATCGTATTTGCTATTAGAATCTCGCGCCATGTTGGTTATTTCATCGTATTTACGACTAGTCTCAACTAGGCTTACCTCCACTCGCTGCAATGTCACTTCCAGCGGGGTCAACGTAGCATCACTTCTAGATATAGTCGGATCATCTGTTTCTGTTGGCAACGGCGTGCTGGCACTGTCTGTTCCCACAGACCACTAAGTTGTATCATACGACGGTGATAACGCAGCCGTGTTATCCATGGCGTAAATCTATTCACAAATCACGTACACTCACAAATTTGTGCTGCAACGCGCAGAAAATAACATTAAGAAAATATCAGTAAATATCACCACTAACCACAAACCAATCCGGCAACGTAACAACAGTATTTCACAGGATCAGCATTGACCTCGTCATGGACACCACGTAAGAGCTTAAACTGTTTGAAAGGCGGTGTAATTTCGTGCTCACGCGGCGCTCCGAGCCCCAGTGCTTACTATAACACCACAAAGTTTATGTAATCAGGGTTAATGCCACTAAGTAACTTCTGAGACTGACAACTAGGGCGTGCGAATTCGTGGTGTAGCGTACCAGAGTAGTGGTGACACACGGATTTTACCGTTTACAGTCTCGAAAACAACCGGACAGCTTAGTGAGTTAACAATTAAAATATTTAGCTCTTTCCAAGATACCAACAACAGCCATTTAGTAACAATGGTTTACTCGCTATTCCCGCGCAGTGCCAATTCGTAGCGGTACGCTTCGACGACTAAGTCGCTACCGATGCTGCTGATTCTCCAAAGAGGTGCGAGTTGGATTCAGTGTCCAACTAATGCAATGACCCGACTACGTTCAGAGTCGAAGTCCTTATGTAACCGCACTCCGCGATTCTATACTAATAACACAAATAGTCACAAGTATTGAACGACAACTTCGCCAACTGCACTTCCTTACACATGGCCGTTCACCGCCTTTGAACTGTTCACACGCGCACGCATTCCTTGTGACGTAATTTAGAATAGAAAACCAGTCTCGTTTCCGAGACGCCTTGTATTATTCCACGGAACTAACGCCAAGACTAAAAACGAGCAGAAAGGAATTCCCGACATCCTATTTCAATGACATCTATTGTCCTATGCTACTTTTAGCACTACCGGAAAGTGGTTCATATAATATATTAGAAATTTTAATTGCCTGGTTTCTGGTTTCAAAGTTTTACTTTATCTTGTAGTAATGTGTAAGTAAATATACCCAGCGTTTACCCTCACTAATACCAATATCAGCACCGTTGATTACACTCGAAGCCCATATGAACATCGAGCACACAATACATTTAAAGTTATTTTACATAGTACCGACATTAGGTGTTGCACCAATTCGAGACGAAACGGCGAACTATTGCTGAAGACCAACAATTTTAGCTAACTCATCACGACTACTATCGCACGCATCCAATTCTCTACTACCAACTAAAACTACTTTTCAATTATAACTTTAATCAGAGTCTAACTCCAGCAAAGCAAAAGGCAAAAGATAATTAAAACCTCGACCTAGCTAGGTCATCCATCATCCCAGCTCTCATCGCAATTACTACACACCAATACATGGTAATCATTGTAGATGCAAATCTGAATAAAAAGAAAACGTCAACCGACAACTCTATATTAACGCCGTTGCCAAAAAGTTAGGTACGTCGTCCCTCCTAACCTAAAAACATCAAACATATCCTCCATAATTCACTATAATACACTAAATTCAAAATCAAAATATGAAAAGGAGTAAATTATCTATGACTATATGCTACGCCAAGACGGCGAAAAGAAGCGGTACTACGTACCGTATTAGTATTACGTATGACAACAATGAAATGGTATGTATTTACTATAGAGTATATTTTAGAGGGAAATATTTGAAATTTATCTTCTTAAAGGCAATTGTGTATGGTTTTGTTTGGGGTGAATTTGTTTTAAACGAAAACTGCCAGCTGCCGGTAAACAGAAATTTTACATTTTACACAATTCTCAGAATTATAAATGCTCATAATGCAATCTACACTTCTCAGAATCGGAAACCCCGAAGGGAGAGGGGGGTTTGCGAACCCCAAAACCCACCGCCTCGACCAGTTTTGGCCGGACCCTAGTGCAGAAACTGAACTCATAGACGAAAAATATGACTGCTTGGACCAAAAAAGTAATCACGACCAAGCCCCCTAGGAAAATTTGGCCGGAGAGGTGGTTACCGCCCCTGGGATAGTCGCAACCCCCCCGTGGGGGCCTCTACCCCCCTGTCATGTCCGACCGCCAGGTTTTAATATATTTTCTATATACGGATAAAAACATAGCTAGTGAGAAATAAATTGAACAATCCCACAGGAAATTACTGCGTTTATGAGTCGTGCCAAGGACGAATATGTATACTAAGGCGGCAGTGGAGGCCGGCCCCGGTATTTAGTAAAAGTTTGAAAAGGTTTTCAGGTGTGAAAAAGGCGCTAGCCCTGAGAAGGACAACTATTCTTAAGCTGCATACTCTCATTATAACCACCTGTAGTCGTATTCCGTCCTGGTGCCGGAGGATCGAGAGACAAAGCTCTAACTGCGGCGGTGTACTTTCGTCACCACACAGTTCATAATACAACACTGCGCTCATTCCGTCCGGGTATCGCATAAGGTAGGGGTCATCATTCAGCTTAAAACTTACGACCTAGGTACAAGTATTTAAATAAAATTGGAGTGCTTCCGTGCGGGGCATTCTGTATTAATCTCAAAAGAGAACTAGTAAAGTAATAGATAACTTAAATCTTAAGGAGTAATAGAGATAGAAGAAAAAGGAGTCAAGAACAGATCATTACAAGAAGCTAGCGCAAACCTATCGAAAGTTCTTGCCGAGTAATACGCAGACTGGTCGACAGCGATCGATGCCGGTAACTCAGTTGATATTGTGTATATCGATTTTCCGAAAGGTTTTGATACTGTTTCGCATTCTAAATTGCTTTACAAAATCCATATATACGGTATAACGGGATATTTGCTAAAATGGATTCAGTGTGTTGTGTAAACAGAACATTTCGTGTTAAAGTGAACTATAGCCTGTCCGAACCATGCAAAGCTAGATCTGGCGTACCTCAGGGCAGTGTCTTAGGTCCAAGCTTGTTTCTTTTGTATATATTAATGATATCTGTTCGTATAAATCTGGTGCTGCTTATTTTAAACCTTTTGCTGATGATGTTAAGCTTTAAACCTTACTGTTCTATTCCTCGCTATAATTATACATCAGTTGTGACAGAGATGCAGAGCGCCCTAAATTATGTTGAGAATTGGGCTAAGAAATGGCGGGTGGCCATCTTTGCACCGGAATGTCAATTATTACACATTGAATCAAGGAATTCAAATCATTTCTACACTGTGTATGGGAATGTTGTAGCTGCTGTCCCGTGGTGCAAAGACTTGGGAGTCATTCTCTCCAAAGATCTAAAATCTACCGCTCATTGCAGACTCATTACAAAAAAGACATTAAAAATGTGTAACATTTTATTCCACTGCTTTTTAAGTAATGAAATATATTAAAATTTTACTTCGTGCATATAACTGCTACGTCAAACCCATTCTTGAGTATGTAAACTGTGTCTGCTCATCAGTTTATCTGTCTGACATTGACTTAATTGAAGGGGTCCAACGTTATTATACGCGCGTATATTTAGCCGTACGCAAAGAGATGCTACTGAATAAACAAATCGCTTGAAACAGTTGAAAATTGAGCCACTTGAATTTAGGCGACTCAAAATTGAACTAGGTACGATGTTCAAATACGTTCACGATCCTGTTGGAAAATCGGATCATGTTTTCAACTGAAAAAACATGCGATTTCACCCATTTAAATTGCGTAAACCAAAGTGCAGAACAAATTCACTAAGCGATATTTTTGTGACTCGCGATATTAACGTTTGGGACTACCTGCCCGAATATGTGAACGGTATATATGCCATTGGTAGCTGCTGCAAGCATCCAAGTATTTAAGGAACTATTAAAGGAAATAGAGTTGGACCAGCTTCTAAAATTTAGTAGAAACCTTTAAACAAATGTTATTTTATTGGGTCTACCCGCCTGTTTCTACCCTGTTTCTATTTTACTTACGTAACCAAAATAATTTGTATCAACGTTTCTTTACCAAAATTGTTGTATTTAATATGAATACACTATAAATTGTTTTGTCGACCAAACGTATTATATTATATTATACAGATATATAGGCAGATGCAAAAGGCGAGGTTTTACCCACTTTTCTGCCCTTACGTTATTCATTTCCTTATGTGAATTTTCTACCTTATTATAAACATGTGTGGCGTCATGACTCCCGAAGGGAACCACATGCACGGCTATTTATTATTGCGTCTTTATTTTACGAACACGCTCGAATGGGTTGTTACCCTTTACCTTGTTATTTACGACGTGTACCTCAATGGGTATCATACTGGTAACGCATGTACTCGATAAAGTTAAACTCAATATGTCAGACAGGAAGAAGCTTATTGTACAAAATGAGACCAATAACGCTCATATAGCTCAAGCGGTTGTGGAGATTTTGAAGTTTTGGTATATTTTGGTTGTCATGGGTTCATCTAAAAATTCCTTTTGACCCAGATCCTGCATTTTAAAAGAGCCATGTAAGAAAGCATGATATACGGATATTTTATAGAGGTTTTTTGCCTCATAAAATCGGCATAATTTAGCTAATATATTTGTAAAAGTCACCGAGATACAATCTATTACGTGTTTCGCCGGATCCCATTTTGACGCGACCCAAGCCCTTTTCACTAAATGTGACCCGTAAAAGCTGGAATCTGTTTTCCCGTCTGACTAAAGGGTACACAAATAAAGATTTTTAGCTTTGGCTTGAGTTATCGGTCGAGCCAATCCGCCCAGCTGATGTCGAGTTATGCATGACATTCCAATAACACAGAAACAGACACAGTCGAAATCTGTCACTCTGGTCAGTGAGAATTCAACTACATAAAACTGGACACAGACAGAGGTTTAACCAGAATATATTACAATGCTGACAGAAAGTTATATAGTCGAGTAGCAGCGATATCACACTAGCACAGCATACCAGGGGTAAACTCCAGTAGATAGACAGGACAACGTTATACAGCTGTGCAGTGAAAATAAAAATAATTTGAAGCTAACTACTAACTACAATAACATAATAAAAACAGCGACAAGAGTGTGATGCGCTGTAGGATGGGGTACAGTGTAGCGGCATATATACATATTGATACAAGGTTTCTTGATATCTCTACAAAGCTGGAATTGTTAGCTGTATGTTTTGCAATAGGATAATTTTAAAAGCTTAACTAACGTGTTTTGTAACTGTTGCAATATTTTAGTCAGAAATTGAGTAAACTTTACTAATGTCTGATAAATCATTGCTGAACTTTAAATATTCTTACAAATCGTTTTTACTTAAAAGTTGACGAAATTGAGTTACATTTTGCAATACAACGCAAATAACCATTCAGGAATATTATTCTAAATATATATCTGCTTACGTGTACACTGAGAAACTTCATAATATTCGTGTCATTAATATTTTGTGTAACTTGGAGGACAAGCGTGAAAACGCCAATTTAGACTATATTGTAATTTATTTGACGTGTTTAGATTGCTACTTTATAAATATAAATACTTAGATGAGTTTTTAATATTTAAATGTAATGAACGTAATACCACGCCACTTTGAGCGACAATATGGTTGTCGCAGCTCATGTTTTTCATACGAGAATAATGTCCGGAACCTATGCAAGCTTGACTGTGCGAAGGACCTAAGATATCGTTTCAAAGACATAACCGGACATTGGGGATGTGTCAATGCTGTTGAGTTTTCAACCGGATACGAACGTTTGTTGGCTTCAGGTTACTGGAACTACATATTATTTGTTGCATGTATATGTACAATATATTTCATAGGTATTTATTGAAGGTCGGTCGGCGTAGTGAGTAGATCTGGTCTAGGTACAAAGGCGTAGCCGGGGGGGGGGGGGGGTTGCGACCCCCCTTTTGGTTCAACCCCAAACAAATTTTTTTGAATGATTCCGGTTGAAAATCATGTCGGAAATTGTCCTAAATCTACCCTCTTTCGCACTAGAAAACAATTACTTTCATCCGCATTTTTGACCAAACTTCACATTTTAGTATAAAAATTCGCTATTTTGGCAACAGTTGCATTTTTACTTGCTTATGGCGTACTTAATATACCAATTCTGGACCCCGTTTTCACATTTCTGAGCGTGACCCCTCCTTTTAGGTACCCACTGTGGGCCGCGACCCCCCACCCTTTCAAAATTCCTGGCTACGCCCTTGTCTAAGTGGAGTATGTAATCCTGTAAGTGAGCAAAAAACTTTCCCCAGTTTTTGGAATTTTTCTTCATGATCTTTCTCCATTTTTCTTTAAAGATGCGATAATTTTATAAAAGGGGTAAGTATTCCGTGCGCTTATATGAGGGAAGCGGATGCGGGACCGCAGTGTTAGTTAAATGTATAGGTGATGGGTAGCCACTCGTACTCAACACACCGCTATGGACACATATGACTATGTATACCTCATATATACATATATCAAGGAATAACCGGAACCGGAACCAGCAACCGGAACCGTCAATTTAAACCGGATCCGGAAACGGAACCTGGTCTTCGAAATTTATATATGGTAAAACAGATGGAAGAAATGAAGGTATAGTGGATTTAAAATGCATTGGGAATAACATTTACATTAAGCTTAATGTATTGCGATGGTATTATTGCCTTTCAGAAACTTTAAAGAGACTGAAGAAGCTAATAATGTTTATTTATCATCAAATATCTCGGTTTTTGGACATTCAGAGCAAAAAATGTCTTCCAGTATACACCATTGCGTATGCTGCGTCAAATCGAATGTGCTTACAAAGCTTGGAGCGTAGAATACACACTTTCACTCTGTCTCCAGTCGCCTGCCTATACTACACATACGTTTGTTGCATGTTCTTCTGTAGGAAACCTAAAATTATTGGTTTATATGATTCTAAGAGAAAATAATAGATAGAATGTAATTTTCTGATCAATGGTCAGAGAGACTGTTTAGGCTAGCGTTTGGCAACCAGTGCCCTTCAATTCGATGGTAGTGATGGTAACTTTCTAATCTCAATCAGTGGCGGCAGAGCCGGGGGGCATTGCCGCCCGCTTTTAAGATGTTATTGAAAGTGGCCCAGTTTGAGTATACCGCTCTTTCTAATGATGCTGTTTTTCCTTCTGAGTCAGGTAATGCTGAGTCAAGTTTCGACTCAGCCCTACTTCGACTCACGCATTTTGAATGCCACTACACACTTCTGGAATTACTTGTTACATGTCATTGCGAACGTTGTATCTATAATGCAGGTAGTTACACTATTTTTATACCATTTTTGGTGCTCGCTTCTTTTGATGTTTGCACAAAGAGTTTCCCCCACTTTTCTCAACATTCCGCACTGCTCGGACAGTTTCAATTAATACAGTTCATTGCCAAGAACGCAGTTTCTGGCTGCGCTGCAGATAACGACACTTTGCTTCATTGTAGACTGGTTTACAAAGTTTACAAGCGGTATGGCTGGTGCGTGACGCAATTTATGTTAATCAAGGTTACGCTAAGTACTTCTACGTAATCCATACTCTGTTACCGAGTTGGACCGGTTTAATTCGAACATACCCCGCAAACTTCTGAATGTGTAAAATAACTGCTACAAGCATCGATCTGACTTTGTCTTGTTAGCAAACTCCTGTAGATTAAGATGAAAAATTCCTACTGAATTTATATGCCCTACTTAGGTTTCACATCGCAAATTGCTGAGTTAATCTTCTTTTGCTTGGTTGTATTGGAGCTTGATCATTGTATATATACATTACAATTATGTTTGGACAGACGAAGCAAAAATGTTGAAGATTTCAAACAAAATTTTTAAACCCGAAATCCGGTTTCGGTATGGTTTTTGCCATTTGCCGGAACCGCAATCGGAACACGATTTTCGCCAATACCGGAATATATATACGTTTAATAGTATAACATAATACATTCACATAATAGTTGTATATGTATTTTATATTACATATACGTACATGTACACAGGTGATAGGAAAAGATTTTCTGAGTCAACTTACGTATTTTTAATTTTGGTTTTTCTTTTATGAAAATAATTGTGTGCTTGGCAGATGAGTGTCATCATATTTACTAAACGAATTGTTGGCGTTGCCACTGGCTCAAAACTATGAGAACTCATTTTAAGGTATAAATCCTAATTTACGCGTGATTCCATGATTGTTCCTTTGTCAAAATCATTAACAGAGTCGTAAAAAATCACGGTCACTTTCCTGTCTACAGCTTCGGAAAAGCAGGAACGGGCGAATTTGGGTGGCGCTATGTTTATTTCAATGGGATTTTAAATGTGAAGGGGAGCACAAAATTTTAATTTTTGTGCTACGTGTTATGCTACAGACAGTAACTTGTGGAACCATATTTATATTTAAGACACTAGTGGAATTTGGCCATAGACGCACAGCAAAAGTTGGCCAAATGATACGCCACAGGTGTCGTTAAACTAAGAAAGTTTGTTTTCTCTGAAATTACTAATATGATTCGGCTGAAAGTGAATCTTCGTTTCTGTTGTGAATAATTTCAGCAATTTGTACTTGTCCAAAGGTGCCGACCGCTAAATTTTTATGCTGGCTGGACTAGTCCCGACTCGTAGAGTAATATAAGTTCTGCTGGAACTGGAAATTTATTTGCTAGGAGGGATTCAGATATTGATCTTTGTCGAGTGTTTTTATCTTCAGTCGCTGACGTATACTCCGCTACCATTATTGCTCGTTTATATGCCCCAACTGTCGGTGCAGAGTTCGATTGTTGCTTCTGCCAGATCGGCATTTTGTAAGCTTAGGACTATTTTGATTTCTGGAGTCATTTTTGCCGCTGTTTGCGACGTTGTGTTGAAGCTAGTCGTAGTGGATATGTTTCAATGTGGAACAGTGTTGTTATAGATTTAGGTTTGCTATTGGACAGTCTCATCCGAAAACTTTGTCGCCATTTGGCGCTAGCTTTGTTGCCATTAGCTTGGGACTTTGTGTGTTGGTATTGAGTTCAACGGTTCGTCTCCTTGGAGCCGTATAGTTTTTTGGTTTACACCATGGCTACTGTTATCCGACATCTACCACTGAATGTTATGTACAATTTGGTCCGACATATACGTGTTTTAATATCGTATCTCTGGTGCAGACTGCCACTACTCGCAGTGTTTTGTTTAGCTGTGCTTGCAGTTTGTGAGTGGTTATTAGAACCCAGGTGCATGCTCTATATTCGGCCACTGAAGCCATATGCTTCCTTGGAGCCGTATATTTTTTGGTTTACAACTACTGTTCTCCGACTTCTAGTATTGAATGTTATGAATAATTTGGTCCGTCATATACGTGTTCCAATATCGTATCTTTGGTGCATGCTGCCATCACTCGCAGTCTTTTGTTTAGTAGTGCTTGAGGTTTTGAGTGGTTGTTAGAACCCAGGTGCATGCTCCATATTCGGCTACCGAAGCGATATGCCATATAGTGAAGCTCTGGGGCCTTTGGCTATATTGGAGGTTTCTCGGGGTTAAGTCACGGAGAAGGGCAGTAGGAGTTGGGTGGACAAACATTTTATAAATTATATACATACATAAATGTGTCATTCAATATAAAATTCTGCTGCAGTATTACTACATTCTATGACTGAGATTGGGGACAAATGCCAAAATTGCCATGAGCTAGTCTCTTGTTGGTCTAAGGCTTCAGAAACTTTATTGGTTCGTGTAGAATATGTATGTATTTTCCAAACTGAACGCCAATCTGGTGGTCTTGATTCGTTTCAATCGTTGCATAGGTTACTTGCTAAACAGATTGGTCTGCATGATGTTGGCTTTGATCATGATTTTTTTGAGAATGGGAAAGAGGCCATTGGTAACGTAACGCCATTGCTCTGGTACTTTGACTTCTGACGAGGGCTAATATGCCATCATGCATTTTCGCATTCATGTGGCAAATCACGAGGTTTGATATGTCTACTGGGTGCTCTGGTAGCGATCCTCGCGTTAGTTTTTGTCTGGTAAAATCCGTGATTTCTCCATCAATAGCTAAAATCCTAGAATTTTGTATGAAAGTTCGAGAATTTACTGTGTATTTTTGTCATTCGTATCTCAGTTTGTTAGAAAGCATAGAAATAACTCGTATCCAATTATTTCGGCTACGTAATGTACTTGTCATTTGCTACACGGATCATGAAAATATTGGTTGAGGAATTCGGAAGCCTCGATTTTATTAAATATTTAATAAATTTTATGCATGTCAGTGAATTTATGTACGTTTGTACTTAGACCAACGGAACGCACATATTTATAAACTGGAAAATTCGTAATCTACATGAATTTCCGGATATGATAGTGAAGCATCATATAACAATTGATAGTTGTTTCTCAAACGAAACAGTTTTCGCCTATATTCCTCAGTTTTTGTCATGTCAACGCTTCTGTATCAGAGAAGTTCAGCTGATTTCATAAAACTTGTCTTGGTTTTTCATCTCATCTCGGTTAAAGGCAGCTCAAATCTGAAAGTCCCTGGGAGCGTAGTGGCGAACATCAGGGTTCAAAATGAGGGATTTTTACCCCATTTTAGTACCCTCACGGAAGCAAGGTTATTTTTATCTTAACTTTTGAATTTTTTTCTCTGGTTGTTTTTATTTCAAAGTAAAATGATAAATGCCGATCCTCTTTTTTGTTTTTCGTTTAAGGCTTCGGTTCTGGAGTTATGGGGTTTGAGGTATGGCACCCTCGTTGTTCGTCGATCCAGAATTCGAAAATTTGTTCTGACGTCCTGGGCGGCTAAAAAGTTTCTGGGGGTTTTCGGGCATAGGAAACTCTTTGCCGGTGTTGATTTTGCTCTGCGACCGATGAGTCTATGGGACAGAAGTATGGCACCCCCATGGTTCTTCGACCCTAAATTCCTAATTTCATTGTGACGTCTTGGCCGGCTGATAACTTGCACTTGCGGGTTTTCTGGCAGGGGAAATTTATTGCCGATGTTAGTTTTGTTCAAATTTGTGCGGTATTGTGTGAAATCCACATATAGCAAATCGTCGTATGCTATCGAGGGCTGATAGGCTGTGCACCCAAATCGCGTAGGTGTACCTATGCTTCACTACTTTCAATAATCTAGATAGAGTTACTATTTTAGTTGGCGGGGCGATTTCAACATGTTTGTTGTGCCCGGTTTGGGCACTTGCAGCCCACTCTTGGTTGTCGACAACACAGATTTCAGCTGCGGTTCGATCGAGCTAAAACTAATTTATTGCGCAGTCTCAAACACCAGCGTATGTAGGCTAAGGGACGTACATTTTGGATAAATTGCATGGTATTAATACATGGTATAATTGTAATATAACTGACGGTTATGTGTCCCTGAATTTTGGTTAGTAGCCTTGAATGTCCAGGAAACTCTGGGAATTTCATATGTGTCTTACCCCGGTGCTTTTCTGGATTGAGTTGGCGGATGCCATGATTCATTTCACCGTCTTTATCTCACCTGCGTGTTTTGCATCATCGGAAGTTATGGCTATATTACGGTCTAATTGTCACTTTGACGTCGCTGACATTTGCATATATATACATTTTGCTAAACGTCTTGGCCTTCTTCCTGCCATCAGTGATATGGCGGCCGTTTTTGATCAGGGTAATCTCTTCTCGGTATCGAAATTGAGCATCCATTAGCTTGGTGTGGCACAAGACTTGTCCTTGCTCGCTTAATGCATCGAGGGTGCTTGTATGATGATGCCGCTGACATTGTTGCGTTATGAGTTTTCGGCAGTGGTTTGTTGCACAATGCTATTCGCTGAGCGCGGTAGCATTGTGATTGTCTGGCAACGCTTCCTCGTCTTATTTTGCTTTTTGATCGTCTGTGCGTTCTTTGTGTTCCACCATGGTTGTGAGTTCTGGCGTTTCTTGAGCATTTTATTAAAGCATCATAGCATAAATTTCGCTTAAAAATACTAAATATTTCCATATTTTCATGTAGTTTTGCTGCCGTGCATGTATGTTAAAGCTATAGAACGATATTTTAGCATTATAAATAGTGGTAATTAATGTTTAAAAACAATTTGCAAACAAAACATAGACATAAAAAATTTTTGGATTTAGTTGAACATGGGGGTTTTGTCGAGTTGGGGGACAGACATGGGGGGAAATCTCGCGAACATGGGGGTTTGGAAAGGGAGATCCACCCACCTATCCACTGTGGACAGGCCAGTGTCTATGGGTCTTTTAGGTCCTGTTGAATTATTTCATTGAAGCGGTTCCAATTTGCTTTTCAGCAGTTCGATCTAAGTTTTGTAGATAATTCAGACTCTTTACTTGCTTTACGATTTTACCAAAACAGAATGTTGCTGTACCATTGGTTCCTAGAAAGAAGCCGCGTTTTCGCACCTTTTCAAGATGTCTGAGCCATTTCTGCTTTTCTTTCATTATGCTAAAATTAACTATGCCCGTTCACGTCGCCGGCAACAACGAGTTGCCGTTGATTATTTATAGCATTGAGTTTAATCGTGTGCACGTCTGAGGGATAATGAATATTCGTACGTTTCGACGTTTGGCGGTTTGGAAGCAGGTCGAAAATCTCGTCACATGCATCGATCAGTTCTTGTTGCAGGTAGCGGTTGTTGCTGAGTTTTGTAGGCCACTTCTGATAAGTATGACAACTCCACCTCCTTATTCTCATTGCCTGGTTCCATCAATGGGTATAGTAGCTATCTCTGTAACTTTCAGTTTCGTACGTTTGCCTGAACCATGGCTCTCATAGTGATATGTCGATATTGAGAGATTTTCTTTCAAACGGGGGCTGTAACTCATCTTTTTGTTCGTACTGTTGACGCTTTTAATGTTTTTTTACAGTATTCTTACGACCTGTTTCTGTTTTTATCGGTAACATATTTTGCGTTGTTGAGGGGCAGCAGTGACATCACCTTCGATCATGGCTGCTTCACAAATATCCGAACATTTTTGATACCATGTCGCACAGCTGGAACACTAGATTTAATAGCCTTCATACCCGACCTAGAGCTTGTATTTTCCGCATTCAAATTTAGCTGGGCCTTGCTTAGTTGAATTCCGGCGATTATATGTTGCATGGTTTTAACCCAATTGCATTCAGTTACTATACAATTCAAAATACTGGCGAATCATTCCGTTTTGTTCGACGGTTTTTCAATTTCAAAGAAAAATGTCCTATATATACTTCTTTTCTGGCAGGTACTTTATACACCACTAGTCATTAGTCACTATGATAAAGCCCCATGCCGACGGCTTAGTGGATCGCTCATAACAAACCATCCTGATTCTCAGATGTTGGCCCATCCGTCGTGGCTTGCGGATTTCATTGTTTAGCATTAAGCACATTTTGAGCGAATCATGATTCGGAATCATAAACCATCATGAGGCACAATCCTTTTCTCCGGACACTTTGCTACACCCAGCCATCCTTAGAAAAAGGGAATAGGTGGTTGAATCAGTTCTAGTTTTCGTCATAATGTGTGAACTGTGTACTGTAAAACGAGATTTATACTAATATTGCTATAATTTTGCGCACGCTACTGATGTTTTTAAATTTTGTCGTTTCATGCTATATATACAAATTGTAGTGATAGTTTAGGTGGAGATGACCGTCGCGTTCTAATATGGAACGTCCAGGATTTACTCGAACGTCCTTCCACGAAGCCAAATATAATGAATGCCCAACATGATAGCAATATATTTTGCCTGGCTTTTGATCATGTTTGCGAAAATGTGTTTTCGTCAGGTAATATAAATTGAGTTTATCTCATTTGTTTTGTTTATCTACTTTAAGACATGACAACAAAAATGGTTGTATTAGATCAATTTAATTTGGGTTCCAGGTTCACCAGTTTTGATTGATATTCTTCCAGTGGAATTAAAGACAAACCATTATTTCCGATGTTCTAAATCGCAGCTAGTCAACCGAGTAGAGTTTAGTTTCATCTAATAGCTGTTAACTATGAAAAAGTATTTTTAGTGACAGTCATAATAGTTCACAACCATATGTATCGATTTGGTGTAAAATTTGAAGCATTTATATTTGCCTTTTGTGTAATCATGTATATTTAACAGTCAGGGGCTTGATACTCATATGAGATTATTTGTCGCGCTGCCACCATCTGCACTATTATAATTCTGAGTGTTAACGAAGAATTCCTACATTTCGTGCGGTGAAATTTGGGCCTATGAGTTTGGGGATTTTTTTCTTGTGACACCCATAACTCAAATACACAGCATCCTGTTGTCTGTGAGATTTCTTAAACGAATTTCTATTCTCCGGAAGCGGATTGCAACTTTTGTTCCGCCGTAAAAATGAGGAGAAAGGGATCGGGTCAAAATGGTGTTTGACCAAACAAGTTTTTGGCTACTATCTCAACAAATGATTTTCATAAGTGTGCAGATATTTCAGTCAAATCATGCTCGTTTTGCAGAGCAATTAAGGCTGTATAAAACTGTTTATCAAGGTTTTCCACGAGCTTTCCGTTTGTACCACTTCTATGTCGTTGTAGATTTTTAGTTATCCTGGTATTAACCAGTAGACTTTACAGGGTCAAAATTTTGAACACTAAGTTGGAATTGGGTTAAGATTCATGCTTGTTTTCGAAATTTTAGTGAGTGCAATAGCGTAGGGCATTGTTTGGCAGAAAAAGCATTTTTAACTTTATAACAAACTTATCAAAATTGAATAAGGTTGCAATGGGGTTCCTTTTTCCAATTCCCGTTTAGGAAATTCTTTCTTGTAAAACATGTGGGTCTTCTTGGGCTCAGTTTGTAAAGCGAAAGTAGTTCTATATAGCTGCTTCTAATGCGCTCTAATGGTGGATACTTATGTTGTAGAATACATTTGGAATTATAAAAAAAAACTTAGCCTCGACAAATCCCTAGTTTTATGCCGCGTTAGAATTAACTTATCGTAACAACAATTTTTTGCATTTGTTTCCTTCAATGGGTTTGTACATTATGAATGACGTTGCCATGTTATGATAAACTTGGGTACGACGTAACATTTGTTGTTTTATAGGTAATGACCATCAAGTTATCGTTCATGATATTGTTACGTAAGTGTACTTTTCTGTATGGACAGCATTGATGTTTTTATCAGTAATCTTTGAGTGTGCTATTTTAAATAATTATTGAAACGGACCGAGTGGAGTTTCCACTGAAGGCGCTGGGGAAAATCGTGAAAATTTCTTTGTTTTGTCTGTCACTGTCAGTCATAACTCATTTTCAGACGGACGGATTTCGATTAATTTTCTTGTTCGATAGCAAAAGTGAAGGCGATGTGCAATTAGGCTGAACGCGAACAGCTCCGACCTCATCTTCAGGTTCAAACTGGCAAAAACAGGTTCATAAGGTTTCTTTGTCAAATCTGGCCATATGGGTACCAGTCTTTCGCAGCTCGTATCTCGGGACATAGGCTTCGCGTCGAGAACTACAGAATCAGTTCATGAGATCTACAACTTTGCTGATTACGACTTTTTTGTGGGACTACTACCTGGGCCGCTGGGGCCCCCGAACATGGTTCGCCGATCCTTTGCCAAAAATAGCGATTGTTCAGATTTTGCCGTGTTACTGCTGCTTTTACCTTACAATAAGCGCCTGGTTACCAAGCACGCTGGATATGATGATGTTGCTATTTGAAGTCCAAGTTAAGTATGTTATACCGTTTCATGAGGTTTCAAGGGTTTTACTGTCGAACCCGATTTTTATGTGGTGCGTTTTCATTTATCTGATTATCAGGGAGTAACCGGAATCCGGTTCCGGCGAAAATCGTGTTCCGGTTGTGGTTCCGGCAAAGGGCAAAAACCATACCGGAACCGGAATTCCGGTTTAAAAATTTTGTTTGGAATTTTTCACATTTTTGCTTCATCTGTGATCCAAACATATGTAATATATATTATACAATGATCAAACTCCAATACAACCGAGCCAAACAAGAGATTAACTAACCAATTTGCCGTGTGAAACGTAAGTACGGCACATAATTTTAGCAGGAATTTTTCATAATTACCTGCAGGAGTTTGTTAAATCAAAGCAAGGTCGATGCTTGTAGTAGCTATTTTACACATCCAGAAGTCTGTGGGATACATTTGAATTAAACCGGTCCAACTCGGTAACAGAGTGTGGCTTACGCAGAAGTACTTAGCCTATGCTTGGCCAACATAAATTGCGTCAAGCACCAGCCGGTGCGCTTTAAACCTTGTAAATCAGGTGAAATTGAAGTAACGTTATCTGCAACGCAAGCAGAAACTGCTTCCTTGGCAATGAACTGTATTTATTGAAACTGTGCGAGCAGCATCACAGTGTGTCTAATCTATAGCATTCTGATTAGAAAGTTATCATCATTATCATCTAACTGACGGGCACTGTTTGTCCAACGCTAGCCTAAACAGTGTCTCTGACCACTGATCAGAAAATTACCTTCTATCTATTATTTTATCTTAGAATCATATAAACCAATAATTTTAAGTTTGCTACAGAAGAACATGCAACAAACGTATGTGTAGTAAAGGGAGGCGACTGGAGACAGAGCGAAAGTGTGTATTCTACGCTCCAAGCTTTGTAAGCACATTCGATTTGACGCAGTATACGCAGTGGTGTACAGTGGAAGACATTATTTGCTCTGAATGTCCAAAAACCGACATATTTGATCGATAAATAAACATTATTAGCTTCCTCAGTCTCTTTAAAGTTTCAGAAAGGCAATAATACCATCGCAATACATTAAGTTTAATGTACAAGTTATTTTTAATGCATTTTAAATCCACTATACCTTCATTTCTTCCATCATCTGTTTTACTATATATAAATTTCGAAGACCAGGTTCCGGATCCGGTTTAAATGGACGGTTCCGGTTACTGGTTCTGGTTCCGGTAAATTTAGGTTCCGGTTATTCCCTGCTGATTATGAATAGGGCATCAAAATTGGTCTATAAAAGGTATTTCTGAAGGCTGAAAACAATAATTTGGCATTTTGAGTGCAGGGCGCATATTTCAAGCCTTTTCATGGGCTTAGGGTTAACAAACCTGATTTCCATAATATTGTCTGTCGTTAGATATTGGTTACGTATTACGTACAGGTCATAAAGAATTGTCTCTATAGGTTTTCCTGTACGCTGAATACTATGGTTTGATTATCTAGGGACTAGCGTAAATACTTGATACGTTATCAGTTGTTTGCGATTGGTTTAGGGTCGACGAGCTTTTTGGATTTTCAATAGATTGACGGTTCAAGAATAATTTATGGTGATATATACATCAACCACAGCCTGTTACAGGTGATTAATCAAAATAACCTAAAAGTGAAACCACGCTCTTTACGTTTCACCCTTGCTTTCAAGGTACTAGTTATTAAGAATTATTGCATTATTTAATAATGTAACGAAAACTTTTCCGTTATTTCTAGAAATAGTATGTTTTATCGAGCAACGAAATACTGCAGCGCGTACCCTAAATGCCTTTTCGAACGAACGAATAGTTTTGCTACATGTTTAGAGTAGAGAGTGAGATATGTACTGTTAGTTTCAGTTTTAAGACTGCAACGATAACGCTGCTAACACGTGTGTTGTATTTTTTCAGAAGTTTTAGACCGTAGCTGATTTTCACATAGACGCAACATATATATGTTTTACTGTAAACCATGGGCTTTTTCAAAAATCCATGTGGGTTTTTTTCGGTGGAATTTTATAAATTTTTTTGATAATTAGATTTTCCAACATTGCAAAAGCAATTATTTTGAATGCATAAACGTCATAGTTTTGCATTTAGAGTGATCCAGTAGAAACAAAAAAACGATTTACTATTATATTCAAAATGTCCCTCTACGTCAGATGCTGTTTTTATGTCCAACTATACCTACTCAATCCTGTTTACTTACCATTTAATAATTACACACTGAAATGACAAAATACAACACAAGTTTAGTGAGTGTGCTTTGGTAACCACAGTTATTAAATCTAGCCAATGGATTTGAGTAATAGGTGCCCACACGGGTAGGAGATAAGCCTCTACCCCAGCCCGCACGAAAATTTTTGTGAGAATTGTCAAAAATTGAGGGGAATTTTGGCAAAAAATGGAAAAATTCGGCGGGCTAAATTACCCCATTCGAGACTAGCTCCATTTTTTTGCGATTTTGAGGCTTGTATTGGGAGTGGTATCGTAGCGATGGTACGCTGACCCCACAGCTCCTTACGGGATCATCGGATACGAAAATTAGCCATTCGATGCAGTGAGTCCGGTTACTCCAGGTTATTTACGCTTCACGAGTCAATTTGCTGAGTTAATATTTTCATTTGTTTGGTTGTATTGGAAATTGATCATTGTGTATATATAACGTATGGTTAAACCACATATCAAGCAAAATATGTGAAAAATGTTAAACAAATTTTTAAACTGAAATTCTTGTTCCGGTATGGGGTGCTGTTACAGTACAACGAAACCTCACACAACGTAATATATACTGTGCTGTTTGCATCTATTATGTATATTGTTATATAAGGTACAGCATACAAGGTATATATCTCTGGTAACACGTTAAGGTAGCGATGTGCTGCGTTATGTTATGGAAATATTGTTATGTACAGTACGTCATGTACTATGCTGTAAACATGTTAGCTGGAATATCAAAACGAAATTTCGTATATATCTTCCGTAGCATATGGTTCCGGCAGTATAAAATACTGTAACAGGCTACAGACTGTAACTAAGAACCATGTAACCAGATGGATCTGGTCGTAGCAAGTACTTTCCTGCAAGTGGAATAAAATTTAGTTTTTTCATACATGTTTTACGTAAATGGGGCTAAAATTACTTGGCTAAATCCCGCACTATTTAACGTGGTGCTCTTTATTGGACCACGGTTACCGGAAATTCTTTGTTCGAGCGACATTTTTTGTTTCACGCGAGATACCTATAGCCATTGAAAATCTAATATTTACCGGGTTTTCGAAACCGAAGCAATGTCACGGGTTATGTCAAATTGGGGCAACTCCAGTAAGTTTACTAAAACTATTAAAATTAGTTTTTATTAAGGGACATTAGCATTAGTAGTCCCTGCCGCCATAAAATTTAAAGTGTGGAAAGTAGCATATATAACAACATAATAACAACAGCAATAAATGAGGGTACAAAATGGTGAAAAATGTTGGTTTAAATATTTGTATCTATCAGGGATTCGGTCGTTCTGCCCCCCACCAAAAATAACGTAGATTTGTCAACTTTACCCAGATTTTCTCCAATTCCTTGTCTTAGCCACTGACGTGTTTTATCTTAGCTTTATTCCCCCAGATGTATGTTAGCATAGTTTGGCCCTCCAAACTCAAAATCGTTCCTGAGTGCGCGCTACAAAATCTATATTTTAAATATTTTTTGAGTTATGTTGGACGTCTTGAAATATTTCCGTTACGATATTTTCATATTTCCTTGCTTGAATTGATTTGTCGTATTGTCTTTGACTTTGCCTTCATTGAACGAAATTTTCCGTCGATTGTGTTTCACAATTTAGTGTCTTAAAGACAAAACTGTTTAATCACTGAATGAAATTAAAATCGGAGGGGCGTACGGGAAGGGTGATCAGGTCATCTGATTTGTTGAAAATGGAATCCAGTACCTCTCATGTTTTTTACAGGAGTCAAGAGATGGATTTGTCTTCGTTGCATACAATGCAAGGCAACGCATTCAATTAGAACCGGATCAATTCTAGAAAGGTCTCCGATGACAATCCAAATAGTAGTGATCTTGATTTTCTACTGGGATATCAAGTACCGGTGACACGCGCCACTTGTGTGCCAGGGGTTTGAAGGCAACAATGATTGAATGGTATTGGATGTTAAAGGCCTTCTGCACTGCAGACCTCGTTGCTAACCCTCAACAGTAGTTTCTATTATGTGGTCTTGGTGCAGTTGTACAAGTGGTCTAAGGCGTCGTAGCTCCTAGGAAATATAACAGGAGGTGTATTGTTGGGTGTCAATGGGTGTTTGGTATTTATGATGCACAGCAATCGCTGGATAAGATTGGTTGAAAATCATCTGCACCGACTTGATGCATATTGAATACAGCAATTTGTGCTACCGCTGGAGAAATTTGGATAGACCAGTGGCCGGTGTATAATGGTATCTCTATGATAGGTTGTATAAATCCCTATATATATCCATCGCACAGTCAATCACTCGAGGCGGTTCAATGGTCCAGTCACCGGCGCCTATACAAATGCCGTAAGGGATTATTAAAGTAAAATGAAACGTTCATCCCTATATATAACGCTAAATGGTAATTATTTTAGAACTTCTGCGCGACATGTTTACCTTCTCGACGAGGCATGTTATTCGTTATCAATGCATCCTGAGTCTTCCTCAATTTTTGTGGTTGCAACTGAAGATGGTAAAATGCTCATGTTTGACATACGGGCGCCTGGGTATGAAGGTAAGCTCAACATTTATGTGGCTGCTATTATAGACGGTAATTCTAGTAGTTTCGTTTGAGCGAACTTTTTTTTTTGCTTTCACAGTGTTGCAATATCATGCCAAGCACCAAGCATATTTCAGCGATTTCCAAACCAATAGCATGTCTTCAGTTTAACTTGGTTTACTGCGTGCTTGGTATCAAGGATAATTGTCTATATAGATTTTTCGGAAGGATGAATATGACTTGATATTTATCTAGAGACCAGCACAAAATACTTCCTGCGTTTTAAGTCATTTACGATTTGTTTAGCGTCGATGAGGTTTTAAGATTTTAATGGGTTCAGGACTCCAGAGCTCTTGAGGTAGTATATACATCAAACACAGCCTGCTGCAATTGACTTATCAGAATGATAACTTATATATAAATGTAATCACACTTGCTTCGTTACACCCTCGTATGCGGGGTACTTGCTATATATGCAATGTGATATGTTTTTTATATTTATACTTTATACATGGTTTTCCGATATACACACTCGTTCTTTTTTTGGATTTTTAGAACCGTTGACGATTGCTAGTGATCGTGGAGCATTTTACGCCGCAAGCTTTAACCCGGTCGATCCGGTTTTAATCGCGTCGGCAAACGCAAAAGAAGGTGTTCAGCTGTGGGATGTTCGTAAACCGCAATGGTGAGTTGTGCTAAGTGAACGTTGTGTCAACACGAGAGGGTTTTTGTGCTTTTGTGATAACCATGATATTACGTTGTTTTATCTAATTGACTTTGATGATTGAAACGGACCAAGCGAAGCGAGCGTCAGGCGTCACCCGGTGCGTTAGGCGGAAATTCGTGAAAGTTTCTTTTGTTTATGTCTGTTGCTTTCATTCATATCTCATCTTTAGGTGAATTGATTTCGATAAAAAGTGATGGCGATGTGCTCTTTAGTTGAAAGCGAACAGCTTGGACCCCATCTTACTGGTCAAACTTGCAAAAAATGTTTTTAAGGGTTCTTTGCTAAATCAGTCCATACGGAATCAGTATTTCACAATCCACATCGCGCGACAGGCATCGCATAGAAAATTTTCGAAATCTAGAACTTCGCTGACCACTATTTCTTTGCTTAACCACTCCCTGGGCAGCTGTTTGCCCGAATATGGCTCGCCGGCTAGTGTTGAAACTTTAGGAAATTTTTCGGTCAAAAATTTATTTACCTCTAACAAACAAATTTTTTTGTCCAAGAGTATACCAAGATTGCTGATGCTTAGTTTTAAAGGTAGTTTTGGCTGTCATCATGTCTAGATAAATGTTATCGTACCGCATGTTAAGTAATTTCAGAGAAACTTTGAGTACCAATAATTTAATTTTGAAAAAAGCTTTGTGGATTTACATTTCTGGTCAGGAAATTTTCAATGCTCTGGGCCGGCTTTTTAAAGAACATTCAAATTGTAGGTCCGGAACTGTCCGCGGACATCACTGACGCAGAGCCTTTGCCAGAAATAGTGATTTTTCAAAGTTCTGCATGTTATTGCGTGTTTTTACTTTACAATGAGTTCCTATTAGGTTATCAAGCGCGGTGGATATGATTCTTTTGATATCTAGAGTCCAACTTGACTGTATTATATCTTCTCATAAGGTTTCAAGGGTGTTACGGTCCACGCAGCCGATTCTCAACATGTAGTGCATTTTCATTTGTTTGGCCATACATTGCGTGCATGGCATCAAAAATGGTCTAATATGGGTTTTTCTGAAGGCAGAGTATAACAATTTGGTATCTATAGTCCAATGTTCATATTTTATGGGTTTTAAATGGGTTTACGATCACTGATCCCTATTTCCAGAACATAGTCTCTCTTCAGTTGTTTGGTTACGTTTTCACCAGATTTAGAATCAATGAACCTGAATTCCTGTCTTCAGCACTTTGGTACATGGCATCAAAAATAGTCTATGTAGACGTATTTCTCTATTATATTGAGTCCAATCATGGTTTGATTATACGGTTACCACCACGAATATTTCATGCGTTTTCAAAGGTTTTTAACGGGTTTCTGGTCAATGGACCAGATTTTCGTAATATACTCGGTCTTCAGTAGTTTGGTTATGTATTGTGAACAGGATACCAAGAATGGCCTATATTATATTGGTTTTTTGTAAGCAGCATACGATGGTTTGTTTATTTATAGACAGCACAAATACTCAATCGATGCAGTGTTAGTTGTTTGCAATGAGTTTAGTGTCGACGAGGTTTTAGGAATGTTAGTGGGTTCAGGGTTACACAGGATTTAGGGTGATATATGCATCCAACACAGCCTCTTACAGATTATTGCACAAAATGATAAATTAAAAATGAAAATCACCATACGAGATACTAGTTATTGCTAGGTTTGATCTGGGTGTAAAAATATTTTGTTTTTTTTATTGTTTCTGGGTAGGTAAACGGCTTTGTTTTAAATTAAGATATTGATCGAATAGACGTGTGTATGGATTAGTTGTGTGCCAGCGAGCGTTATTTATGTAATAGAAATTGCTTAGTATATCTATCTAACCTACCTAATCTAATCTTAGTATACTATCGAAACCTTTGTTATTTCGATTATGATCAGACGTTCAAGAAAGATATGGTTTTATTTATGCTGGATATGGCCATTTTCAAAGATATCGCTAGTATTACCATATTTTCTATACTAATGAGTCTTTTCAGTATAATGATGTAGTATCAGGACGATGCGTACTCGGCCGATCCAGCTGCTATAGTAATAGCTTGTCTCATCGCCAACGTGGTGAATTCTGTGTTAATTGTAATGTAGAGAGACGTGCACATCTTGAATTGCTTTAATAGTTGATGTGATATGCCCGCTTATTGTGTATTTAGGGCCTCAAGAAGTGTATTTCCATAGAGGATAAATAGATTGTTGGTTTCCGTGTATTTTTGCGGGGATTATTAGCCCATTCAAAAACTCATTTTGACCTAATCATAATAATTTGAAATAATGGCAATAGCAGCCCATCATGTGCAGCTACATGGAAAATGAATTGCTCCTCAAAATGAGATCAATAATACTCATATAGCTCAAGCGGTGGCAGAGATATTGCTGTTTTGTGTATTGTGGGTCTCATGGGCACATTCAAAAACCCAGTTTGGCCTAGTCCTACAGCGTTAATAATGACAATAACAAGATTCCACATGTAGCTTTATGACAATAACACCGTACCATATGCAGCTATATAGATGATAAATTGGTAGACAAAAGTGGACCAATAGCAATGGGACCAGACTGTTGCTGAGATATTGTTATTTTCATGTATTTTGGATCGCTTGGGCCAATTCAAAAACCCATTTTGACCCAACGCTGAAACGTAAATAATAACAGCATCATTACATCATTTGCAGCTATATAGTGTGTGAGTTTCCGTGCACAATCAGCCCAATATCACCCACATATTTTATTGGTTATTGAGATAGCCGTTTTCTTGTATTCATGGTCTTATTGTTACTTTTAAAACCTTTTTGGACCCTAATTATGGACCCAAGGTTAAAATGTTCAAAAACTTTATGGAGCCTTAATGTCTCTGCCAATTGAGCCTTAATTGGCTGAAATATCTGCACGAGTTGTTGAGATACAGCCAAGGATATTTTTGTGGGCGGCAACCCGAGCACTTTTGACCATATTTTGCTGCCGGAAGGAGTTGGAATCCGTTTTTGCGTCTAACTAAAGGGCACAGTTTCAGATTTTAAACTTTCGAATGAGCTATCACACGAATCAGTCGGCCCATTCAAAGTTTAGCGGACATCCTAAAAACTCAGAATCGGGCATCGTCGAAATTTATCACTCTGGCCAGTGATAATTATTCTTTGGTACGCTCGTTTCACATACTACTCATATTTCAATGATTCACGCAACAAGTGGTAAATTGTTACTACACTTGTGGCTACACTTTGTTCTGCGAGGGACATTTACATTCGGTGTGACGCAGTTTACTTCTAGATGAATATTCGAATGTACTATCATTAAACAAGAAACTCACTGTGAAAATTTTGAAAATTTAACATTTCGAGTATTCTTTAACTTTTTGGACCTTGCTCAAAATGGGTTATGTGACAAGATATCGTGTAGCAACATTCATGTTAGCACTCACTTATAGGTGAAAATCATAGTAGAGTTTTATAATATAAGCGAATTCACCGTCTGAAATACACATATAAGCCGTGTGCATGAAGCCATAAACTTAGTGACAACGTTTTGAAAAATTTTCAAATAGCGCACTGCTGCGTTTTAGCACTGGCTAAAATTGCAACATCTATTTTGCGGTACAGTATCTTTAAGAAAAGTTCCAAGTAGAAATGTCGCATGTACTGAAAATATAAAATGTAGTTAAGCTATATACTTTAAAAATAACCCTTATCGCACAAGGCGTGGTGGGATTACTTAGCTTCTAACTATATCGATGCAGTAGATTGCTTGTAGCGACAGTGCTTTTCAGTAACTATTTTTACACTGCCATTTTCTCGGCGTTGTTCAAATTAAAACTACGCTGTTTCTATTTATATAGTTTTGATGTCACAATTTTTGCCACAAATTCATACTTTCTTTCTAGCTCCATCATTTTCAAGTGAATAAAATGTGCTTTAATGCAATATTTGTAAACGCAAAATGGTCTAGATAATACTGTTTGTGCTTAACATACTAGGCACGCTATGCGGTACGGTGCAAGCTGTTCGTCAAATTATTCGCCAGATACACCATTACGTCAGTCGGCAATGTCTGTGCGTTGGCATTATACTGGTCAAACGCTGTTCGCTTTGCGTCGCAAGCAAGAGCCAATATTATTCGACGCTCGAAGCTCTACACCTTTGGCTGTTTTCGACGCGGATGGGTATTACAATACATGTACTATGAAAACGTGTTCATTTGCAGGGATTGATGATCAGGTTAGTGTCTCCACATTCGTGTTGTTATTGCATTCATGTAGCCGGGACTTTGAGCAACGTCTCGAGGAAGCAGTTGAGAAAGATCAGTCATATATTCTTGAACTGCTATGTGATTTTAATTTTCAAGCAATCAACTTTAACTGCAATAATTTAGTTTCTACTTATTAATTGTCTTAATACTGATTTTTTAGTTTTGGGAAGGTTGTTTTAATTGCACATAATCGATCATTTTACAAGTATAAAACATTTGGACCTCTAAGATTGGCTTTGCTTCCTGAAATCGGCTTTCCCCTAAAATAAAGGACTGATTACGTACCTGTGTTGTTGCTAAACACGTTGTGAACAGTCGATCATTTTTTAGCGTTCTAGGTTAAATAATATATTCTCACGTGTGTCTTATTTTGCCTTACACTACTGTAATTTCGAAGCTAATGCCTTGTATCAATTTTTAAAAAACACTATATTTTGTCTATTTTAATCACATATTGGAATAAGAATTTTTGGGTAGTTTAGAAACACAAACCTTAGAAATTTTCTCGGTATGTCGTAAATTTTAACATGAATGTTCAAATTAGTTTTGAAGCTAACGTGGCAGTTTAGACCTCGGCAATGGCGACAGAAGCAGAGATGGGAATGCTGTGTTACCAGATTGTTCCTACTGCCAAATTGAAATATAGCCGCTTACATAATTTTTATTTAAGCAAAATAAAGATTATTTTGCTGTCAAATTCTTACCATCTAAAAATTATTTGGAGCCAGATTAAGGTCTTTTTTATGTAGATTTAAAAACAATAAAATACGATTATAGTTAATACTACCTGTACGGCAGGTGGTTACATTTATGCTTATCTATACGATGTTACACTCCATAAAGAATGCTTTGGAAACATTGGCAGCCTAGTTGTTTAAAAACTTTAAAGTACGTTATTCTTGATAGCGCGATATTGTGTTCGCCCGCAGTGACCACCCGTCTTTAAAACAAACATCGAGCAGAATTAATTCGTTGAATAACGTTTGAGCACAATTTTTTGAACCATAATTGATTTTCGGACGTCATTTCAACATAAATTTGTTCAGTAATAAATTTGTATATTGTTAACTCTAGCACAATTTTTGTAAATCGAACGCAGGCTATAGCTCGTTCGGAATATAATTTTAAAATTATCAGACAACTGTCGAACGAAGAACTTTAGTTGCTAGCAAATATTGTACCCTACAAAGAAATGTGGAATCTCCCACTGTTGACAAGACATTAAGCTGTTGAAATTTGAGTTAACTCCGTCTTACGTACAGGTACCAGGTTATAAACTATTATTTTCAGTTCTTATCAGAAAAAATCTCTGTTGGGTCGATACTTGATTGATGTTCTTTTCAAAACACTTGTTTTGTTCGAACTTAGCTCGAACGTTCTGGTAGACGTGTTGAATGTATTGGATGTATGCTAAATATTCGACAGTACCGGTTAAAACTGTTCTAAATGCATTAAAAATACGTATGTTTTGTTCCGCAAAAATTTTTTGTTCTTAGCTCGAAGTCGTTTTGTTTTAAACCTGGCAGTGGTGTCTGACAGGAACTGTAACTGTCATTTTACTCCGGTGCATTGTTGGTAACCAAACATATTTTATTTCTGGGATCTTGTAAGCCGCAAATGGATTTTTAATATGTTTGAAGTTTACATTGTCTGGCAATCTTTGATTTTTTAAGCTCCGTTTCGAAATAACGTACCGCAAATCATGAAACATTGGCGGTTTAAATAATAGAAAGGTCTAGGCATAATGTTATATCTAAACTCAGTTATTTTGGAATTTTCGGTGAAATCTGTAGTACTGTTTCTAAAGTATAGAGTTGTAAACAAAATGTGGATCAAGGCTTGATATCATGCTGGCTTCTTGATTATGTGGCTCCCGCGGTGAAGTAGGCATGATACGTCCCACTACAAATTGGGTTCCCTCGGCGCTTGGCGTATTTGGTGAAAAATTTGACTGTTTGAAATTCTGACAATTCACGCACTTCACCTGGTGTATGTTCGACGTTTTTTATAATGTATTTTATAATAAATTTACAGTTTGTCGTTTCTGGTTCAGACGATTTCCGGCTTTATATGTGGAAAGTTCCTTTAGAAAGCTCAGAAACCAAATACAGTATGTAACATGCTATGTTATAATATATTTAGCAGAAGTTTATCTTAAAATAGCAAAAAATTATTCTTGGTACTCGAGAATAACACCGGTTAACCTTATTGTAATGTTTTCCTCGTTTGTATGCTTTTGAAATGAAACGGAGTTCAAACTATGGACTTGTCCTCTATTTCTCTATTTGTCCTTTATTTTGGAACTGTCTTCTATTTTGGGCTTTTGTCCTCTGTGTCCTCTAATTCTAGCTGAGATAGAAAATTTTTTTTTCGACCGATAATTCGTGTCCATAATTGGAGTCGCAACCTGTAGTTATATGTCACTTACTGTTTGGCTATTAATATTCTGCTAGTATTGTGTAGATAGTAGATGTCCTTGTGCTTGGCACCAGCCTCAGCAAAAATTCCGAACAGCGACAGTATTGATACCTTAATGATTTGCGGCATGGGCATAGCGTGTGTTGGTTACGAGCAATACTTACGCTATGAGGAACTGTTATATTACTAGCAGTGTGCTCATTTCTGGACCGTAAATGATTCGAAGTAAGCAATCAATTTACGTGCAACGCTTGTGGCGCTTGGTGGCGGAAGACTCATCTGCTTTCATTTGCATAGCCTTAGATGAACATGAACTTAGATGCTTACTTTTTAATTTTCTGATCTGGACTGCAATATTAAAAGCTCGGTTTTCATCGCTCATGGTTTGCCCTGGGTCAAGCGAAACGCTGTCGCTTCTACAAGAGATCGAGTATTTTGTCGATGTCCATGTTAGCTAAGCTTAAGCTTGATGATAGGATCAGACATTTTGCCGCGCTCACGAGTCACATCCACAGGCAGAAATCTCAGTGATATTGAATGTTTCATCTATTTTGGCACCAATTGTCTGCAATTAAATTTGTCTAGTAGCCAAATTGTATGTACCATTTCGGTTTATGATCGAGCTTATCATGTTTCCGTTTCAGTTAATTATAAAGTATATATATATAATATATATGTATATATAATTATATAATTATAATTATATATATATATATATAATATATACCCTCGTGTATATATAATTGCCATATTATGGTCATCTGTTATAATGCCGAGAGATGTTGCTTACTCGTCGGATTGGGAGCAGCTGACGATTAGCGGCATTTCTAATTCAACTTGGTTATCTCCTGACCCTTCAAGTTCGTCGTCTGCAAAGTGCAATTTATGCGCCAAATCCTTCCTAGTAAAGTCGCAAGGCTATTCCGCCGTCAAATAGCATGCGCAGAGTGCGAGATACATTGGCATGATCAAGTCACAAGAGGGTCAGACTCACCTCTGCATCGCAGCAGATTCGGGTGCTGATACCCTGGCATTGTCGTCTACATCGCGGGCCTTGACTTCGCAGACAAGGTTGTTAAGGCTGAGATTCTGATTTTTTGCGTTACTGCTGCCCGCATGAGTCAGTTTAAGTTATCGTCTATTTTTAGACCAAATTGTACTCTATTTTTTCTTGGATGCGCATATGCTCTGGGAGTTTCCACTGATGGCGCTAGGTCAGACTCACCTCTGCATCGCAGCAGATTCGGGTGCTGATACCCTTTCATCGTCGTCTACATCGCCGGCATTGACTCTCGCAGACAAGGTTGTTAAGGCTGAGATTCTGAGTTTTTGCGTTACTGCTGCCCACATGAGCCGGTTTAAGTTATCCTCTATTTCTAGACCAAAAATTGTCCTCTATTTTTTCTTGGATGCGCACATGCTCTCGTAGTTTCCACTGAGGGCGCTAGGGAGAAATCGTGAAAATTTCTTTTTTGTCAGTTTCTGTCATTCAAAACTCATTTTCGGGTGGATGGATTTCGACAAATTTTTTTATTCGATACAAAAGTGATTAGGATCTGCCCTTTAGTTGAACACGAACAGCTCGAACGCCATCTTCAGGGTCAAAAGTTATTTGCCAAATCTGGCCATATGGGTACCAGTTTTAGCAACACCTATCTCGCGACACAGGCTTCGAATCGAAAAACCTAGATACCAGAATTAGCTCGTCGAGGTCTATATCTAAGCTGACCACATCTTGTTTGTGGGACCACTCCCGGGTCCGCTGGCTTCTGCGGGGTTAAAAATGGCTCCTCGACACTTTGCCAGAAATAGCGATTTATCAAATTTCAGCTTGTTACAATTACGGTTTAGAATGAGTGCCTGCTAGGGAATGCAGCTCACTGAATGCGATGGTTTAACTATCTACGTTCTAGCTAAACTATATTATAACTCACTATAGTAACGCTTAAACGCGTTGCTTTTGCATGTTCTATGAATACTTTTCATCGAACGTAAATAATGTCTATTTGGTACTATATGTCAAGTTAACTCTTGATTCTTCGGTAAGAAGCAATCATCATTGAGTTCGTTGGACGTTCGACAACACACCGTTAATATTGTTATATACTGATTAAATGGTAAATCGTATGGTCACATTGCCAAAGGCTCAGCGTTAGATTAACTGCGGTGATACTTTTGAAATAATTCATAGTTGTACAAACATTATTGAATTTTTTCATGTTGTTTGATAATGTCTTAACAACGAAGTCAAGACGTGGTAAATGGTTTGTACATTAGTATAATTTTAATTAGCGAATGTTATAAAAGAATAATATCACGCGTTTTTGAAGTTAAGTGGTATCTTGTTTTCTTAATTATGTTAGTGAACTAGTATTAAAATGGTGAAGGTGTTTATTGTTATTCATCAATATTTGGTGAGTAATAAAACAAAAGTAGTTGGTTATACAGAAAGGCAATTTTCTCGCAGCATCACATTTTCCGAAAGCCAATTTCGTACAATTATGAAGAGTCGTTGATTAACAAAAAGACGGTTTTGCAACAGTAAGGATTCCGAAATTCATCTAAAACCCGGGGTCAAAGCTTCGAGTCAGTCATGTTAAAAGCTCAATGCGTTGAAAAATGCGATTAAATTATACATAAATACTATTCTCGCTACAATAACTGTCGCCTTACGAGCTAGCAGCGTGCGAACAAAAACGAACCATAAAATTTTATTTTCTAAAGAGCAAGTTGTGAGTGAGCCGCGGTCAGTTGTGGCGAGTACTGCACAGTTCCCAACTGTCGGAGGCAAACATTTTGCGGTTTCAGGGTTCAAAGTTGGAAAATCTCGGAGTCAAAATCGTGGGGTCGGGACCTGGCTTGTCTGGGCTGTGACGAACCGTTTCGGGGTCGGCCCTCCGCCCTGCCTCATAACCCAGCGCACATAATTGGGTTCTCCCAGCTCCCTGCCTTATGCTCCCTCTTTAGTTTGGGGCCTTCATCTGTTCACAAACCATAGGAGGTCTCATATCGTGTTCGATTTACTGAACGGGTACTGCCTCACAAAATGGCAGTTTTGAATCGCACACCCGCAGTTATGGACAATTTTGCGTATGCTCCGCTCCAGGGTTTCTTTTGCATAATTTCCTGTTTAGAAACATTTTTAGTAATTTGTTATATTATATAGATTTTGATTTGGTACAACGACTAGCTGAGTGGACTGAGTTTATCACAGCTAGCATATGTACTTTTGTTGTTTTAGTGAAACGAATCGACACGCCGTTTGCAATATTGGAGGGTCATAGATCAATTGTTAATCAAGTTCGTTACAGCCGTGTCAATCAATGCTTAGTGTCGTCAGGTATCGAGAAAATAATTAAAGTAAGTTTAATTTTTCAGGTTTCAAAGCACTCGTGTGCTTGGCATGTTCTTCGCTTCTGGCGCCGTAACCATGTGGGTCATAGGCGACTGGGAATGACAACAGCTCGAGATAGGAATTGATTTGCATTATTTGGATTCTCGAATAAAGACTTCATAGGGTTTTCTTAACCTAGAAGCTGGTTTCAATGTATTGTTAGTTCCGGGCAGTAATTGAATAGGTGTTCGAGAGTCGTCGGCACTAGAATAAGTAATGATCGACAGAACAAAAATAGAACATAATTTTCCTATCTACGACATCTCGAACATTTTATTAAACATGCTTGAAACAACACTTCTTAGAGTTAAATAAATTACTGAAAAATAGATTACAAAATAATAAATTAGTCGGTCACTAATTGACTACAGTATCCTTACTAATGTTGTTGACCGTGTAGGACACGCGAATAACGTGTAGCGGTATTCTTACATAAAAACAAAAGTTAAATAAATTTTTTTTTTAGATTTGTTTCATCAAAATTATGTATAAGTTCAGATTATATTACAAAGCTTCACCGAATTTTCCTACTATATAGCGGACTACTATATATATCTATAATATTATAAAAATTGTGGTAAAAATATAAATAAATTTAGAATACCATAATCATAAAATACGACAGAAATCATTGTGAACGACTGGACTTGAGTCTACTCGATTAATATGATTTTGAATTGAAATTTCAAATTTATTATTTGAAATTTAACATTAAAATTTCATTCAAATTCATATTCAAGTATTGATATTTATTTAATATGAAATTTAATATTTTAATATTCAAATTTCTCAAAATTATATAGATTTACGTGTTGAATCAAATGCAGATGAATTAAATATAGAATGGAAAGAATTTAAGTATGTTTTATTCGAAGCGCATATATTTCTATATGAGATCAAGTCGGAGTGGAATTGATTCTAGGGTCGTATTTGATTCCAGCACTACATTATGCTATGTCAGCACACTTATTGCTGTAATTATCATGTAGCGCATGCGTTTTACAAACATGTCATTAATACGAAACATTATAATGTACAGCTATAATGTTATCATGGTGTCTGAAATCCTTGGCTCTGCAGTCGCTGAAAATTTTGCCAGGGGCATGAAAGGGCGAGGCCCCCTGATTCGCGAGCAGGAGGCATGAAATGGGGCTGCCGGATTTTGCCAAGGGAGGGGTGACATGTGCGGATCAAGCGAGGGCTTTGAAATAGAGAAATTTCCAAATTTCAGCGTTTTTTTCGAGGAAAACGGTTTAAATAACTTAACAAACTTTGTCAGAAAGCTTTTATTTTCGACAGATGGCAGAAGCAAATTTTGGCGTATTTCATGAAATCTTTGGGTTCAAAATGGAATTTTAGATAAAAATTGCTAATTTTTGTGTCAGTTCGGAGCTTTGTTATCGTGGGATGGAAACAAATTTGCTAGGGAGTATTAAATTAATGAGGATACAAAATTTTTCCAGATGGCACGAACCTAATGCACTCGTTTTGAACTACCGAATGGGCGACTGCGCACAAATCCTCTCACTCGATTTTCCCTTACGTACGCGGTCATTTCGATGCAGAAGCATGTAGAGCTTGATAAGTTAACTTTTTCAGAAGTCACACTTTTATAACAATGCCTTTTCTTTATAGTAACTGTGAACATGAGTACCATCTGATATTTTGTCGAAAAATTTGCGCTAACATTCCATCTTGAAGCCAAAAATTTCGTAGATTTTGTCAAAATTTCAGGGTTCCCGCGCAACAGGGAAAACAATGGAAACAGTGCTATTTATACAGCGAAAAACAGTGAATTTTGTCATCTTGCAACAGGGAAAAGTTGGGAATTCTAAAATAAAATTTAACTTGCCTTTTTTTGGAGAAATTAACGGTCTAGCTCGGTTTCATTTTTTGTTTTAGATCCCATTCATTCCTTGAATCGGTTTTATCACTTCGGCTCTTCCATCTCCAGTCACCAAAATGTTGATATTAATTAAATAACTTTAACACTAGTAACACGTAAACGTGGGTGACGGAGGCATGGTGGTTAACAACGGCGTGAATAGTGCATACAGCTTGTGGAATTTCTAACATTTTTGGTAACAATAATAAGAGGAATACATGAAAACGTCTAGTTATTTATACAGTAGAATGACAATACATCTATCAAGTTGTACCCATCAATGAAATTTACTCCAAATCGGCCGAGTCATTCAAAAGTTATAACACACTTAATAATTTTTCACTCATTTTTAAGAGACTTTGCTTAATTTTAAGAGAATTTATAAAGGTAAGTAGATCACTCGTATACAGTCTTTTAGAAAACGTGAAGGTACATGTTATGTCAAAAAATGACCGAGATAGCACGAACGGTTGTCGAGATATGATGAACTTAGGTTTCCCTAAGTCAATTTTAAGAGAATTTGCTTAATTTTTAAGGAAAGAGATGAAATACGTCAATCAGCTATATACAGCTGTTTAGAAAACGTGAAAATACATTTTATGTAAAAAAAATCGCCGAAATAGCACGAACGGTTGTCGAGATGCGGTGAAAAAGCTGAAAAAATGGCAAAAATCCCTAAGTTTGAGCAACATTTGCTTAATTTTGAGTACAAAGCAATTTTCGTAGAAAAAAGTGCTCAATGAAAGGGCACTCCGCAAGAGAATATGCAACACGAAGAAAAAAAAATTTCTAAAATCGGCCCAGGCGTTCAACCTGCAGACCTGTCTGTGACAAACAAAAAAAAGTCACAGAGAAAATTGAAATTTTGCGTCTAGTATATTGATATATAAAGTTAAATGTACGCCTCCGGCTGCGACTCGCCACCTTCGGTGGCTCGTCTTGCCTCCGTCAATTATTAATTATTATTTCACATTAAATTCGGCTTAAAGTGGCACTTTGCGTAAAATGCTCAAAAATTCAGTACCTCTGGCGTACCGAGTGCTTCTACTGTGGCTCCTCATAGTCGCAAACCCCGATTTAATGTCAGTGTGAAACAGGGATTTTGGGCCCTAGAGGCAGCGAAAAACAGGTAAAATGCTATTTCCGCGGGAACCATGGAATTTGCTTCATAATTTATTGCTTTTTCTCTCCATCGAAAGCATTTTAACGGCGTTTCTCACATGATTTTTAACCTTTTTCTCTTCACAAAATGCCCCAAGGTAAAATTGGACGCTTCCTTGTTTGGAGCGAAAAGACCTCCAGTTCGTGCCGCCTGGAAAAATTTTCAGCGAATAGAGAGCCCAGTTGGTATAGCTTGTTTTTGTGTGTTTTAGATTTGGTCACCGTGGAACATACCAGGAACCACGATTTACATTGAAGATACAGAAAACGAAGCAACATCGGACAAACCATTACTCGGGTTCGAGTCTCGTGCTTTATATACTCAAGAAGAGTATATTCATATGATCCTTCGATCGGGACACGGCATGATGCATAATTACTCTGATCGATCAACTGAAGAAGATCCGAGAATGATGGCATTTTTTGATTCGCTAGTTCAGGTGGGTATTTTGTCCCGGTCTCCGTAAATAGATGCTGTGCAGCGGTAAGTTTTTGCTCAAAAGATGTAAATGTTAGAAATAATCACTTGTGCCTGCTTCAGAAAGGCAACTTTACCTTGTAGCAAATTCTAAAGAGGTCATTGATTATTATTATTCTTCCGAACTGCCACCCTGCGTGTAGTGTATTTGACCACGAGTATTTTGTCATGCGTTTTGTGTTATTAGTATGACCAGGTCAACAATAATGTATGTTAACATTGAATATTTTGTCTTGTCGACCACTGAGGTTCATTAACGGATACGTAAAGTAATAAGTACGTACCATAAGGCTTTAACAGAACGCCTGAAAGCCGATATTTTACATGAGAGGCGTTACATACTCCAGGCCTTATTAATTTCTGCCGAATATCTACAGTTTGTAACTGTAAACAATGAATTGTAGGTTTAATTCTGCGAAACGCGAAACCGACGACTCTTGCTTTTGTATAATCTAACGAGATGGAATTAGCATTATAGAGAGGCAAAGACTACCATAACTGCTATTGATTACCAAAAAATAAGTAAGTTATACCTGGAGCAGTGCCTTTAATGGAACTCATCTTGGATTATCGCACATTTTAACGGTGGATTTATGTTTTTGGGCGTTCTTACGCTTGTAACATGGAAACTGCTGAAAGGATATTGTTTTTGTAGTACCTGCTGCAGAACTTAAACGCTGTCTCAAAGTGCAGGCTTTCAGCCGTTTGTGCTTACATGTTTATATAGTTGCTTGCTGCTGGTTTCACGGATGGTCGTCATCGTTTTTTCTGGGACAGGTTGAGAATAATTTATATATTTGTAATTATGTAATAATGTCAAATTGTGTTTCTTTATTGTGTAAAATTTCGTGAAATTCTAGAGCGAAAAATTGTATTTCTGGACGCAGCGTTTAAGGTCTGGACCCAAAAGAAATTTGCTGGACCCAAGCTGGATCCATAGTCCATTTAAAAAACCCTGTGACATTTGCTATTATTTATTAGGTTACATAAGGCTTTGTTTCTATACTTCACATGTATATTCTGTGCTATGTTGGTTTAGCGCGAAATGGAAGATTCGTCTGATGACGATTCGTTGCTAACGTTCGATGACAACGACATTGTTTTCGATATTACTCGGCCGCGCAACACGACATATCATAGAGAAGTTAGATATAACAAGAGTGCATTAGGGAAAAGCATGACACTTTCCTGTACTCTAACGTAATCCCGTGTCGGATGACAATAGTGTTTTCGAGATTGACTCCTTATTTCTGGGGTGGGGGTATGTCAGATCCCCAGGCTTCGGGGAGGTCGGTTGAATAACTGTGATCAGTATCCACCGCCCGCGCCCTAAAACAGGGTGGAGAGGTATGAGCTACCTCCTGAAACTGGGGAGGTCTGTATGGTGGTCCCTCCAGAAATAAGGGGGCTAGGCAAAAAACGTGTGTGTCGTTATCACAGACGGGATTACGTTAGAGTGCAAAAAAGCGACATACTCTTTCTTTATACAGCCATGGTTATAGGCATAGTGGTATGGTAATTGAAACGGAGCCAGCAAATGTTCCGCAGTTTCCACCGAACGCGCTAGGGGGATCATGAAAATTTCTTTTTGTCTTTTACTGTCGTTCATAATTCATTTTGGGATGGTCGGATTTCAACAAATTTTTTGTTCGATAGCACAAGTGATGACAGTGTGCTTGTTAATTGAACGCGAACATCTCTTACCTCATCATTCGGGGCAAAATGGCAAAAACAAACAGCGATTTTTCAAATCCCACTGTGTTTATCGCTTGTTTTACCTTACAATGAGTGTCTATTACATTATCAAACTCGATGGATACAGTGGTTTTGCTATCCAGAGTTCAGCTTGACTATATTATACCTTTTATTGTTTCTTGGGCTTTGCGGTCGACGAACCCGATTGCCAAAATGTAATGCGTTTTCATTTGTTTGATTACATTGCATCAAAAATTTTCTATATAGGTATTTCTGAAAACTAAATACTAAATAAATTTGGTTATTTAGAGTCCAACGTACACATTTCATATCTTTTCATGGATTTTCAGTGGGTTAAGGGTTAATGAAAGTTGTTTGGTTACGTATTGCATACAGGTTATCAAGAATTGTCTATATATATAAGTTTTCCGGTAGGTTGAACATGGTGGTTTGATTATCTAGAGTCCAGCACGAGTATCTTACACCTTTTCAGACGTTTTTATTGAGTTTAAGGTTAATGAAACTGATTTCTCAGAATATAGTCGCGCTTCAGTAGTTTGGTACATGGCACCAAAAATAGTATTTACAGAGGTTTTTCTGTTATGCTGATTACAATGATTTCGTTATCTAGAGTCCAGCGTGCATATTTCAAACCTTCACTGGGGTTTTCAATGAGTTTGTAGTCATTGAAACCTATATCCAGAATGTAGTATAGTCTTCGGCTGCTGGGATACGTATTACATACAGGTCATAAAAATGTCTATATACGATTTCAGGCAGGCTGAATACGATAGTTTGGTTGTCAGAAAGTAGTGGAGATTGTATGTTGCAGGGGTGAAAGTTCTTAAATTCCGTCTGTGTGTGAACAGCCATAACTGGAAATGACTTTCATGATCTTGGGCTCATTCGAACCGGGATAATCAATTTACCCCCGAGCGTTTTTTAATTCGGGGTCTAGTACCGGTTTCAGGGTTCAAAATGGGTTTTTGCTCAATTTTACCCAATAATTTTAGTACCCTTTATGGAAGTAAGGTTGTTTTTATCTTATAACCTTTGAATTTTTTCTCTGATTGGTTTTATTTCATAGTAAAATGATAAATGCCGATGAATTTTTTATTTTTCGAGTAATGCTCCTGTTCTGGTTCTGTTATGGCACCCTCGTGGTTCCTCGACACAAAGTTCTTAATTATATTGTGACGTCCTGGGAGGCTGATAACTTGCACTTGGTGGTTTTCGGTCATGGGAAATTTATTGCCGGTGTCAGTTTTGTTCTAACTTGTGCGGTATTGTATAATATCCACATAAAACATATCGACGTATACTATCGAGATATGATTGGCTGTGCACGCAAAAGGCGTAGGTGTACCTATGCTTCACTACGTTCTGCAATCTCGATAGAGTTACTAGTCTAAAGATCAGGACAAATACTTGATGTGTTATCAGCTGCTTTTGACGTTTTTAGGGTCGACGATGTTTTAGGATTTTGAATGGGTTCAGGGTTCAAGAGGTTTTAGAGTGTTATATACACCGAAGACAACATGTTACATGTGATTAAACAATAATAACATTAAACCGCTCTCGCCACGTTTCACCCTTGCTTGCGAGATACTAGTTATTAGTTTTTCTCCATAGGACCAGTTTTTTGTTTGGTTAAAATAGTTATGATATTAGCGTATATCGTCTTCTAGATAACAAAAACATTTTTTAATATTAAGAACATAACAAAACAATTGCTCAACATTGTGAATAACAACGTGTGTTTCGCTATTACAAGCTGTTCTCGTTGACATGTTGCTCAGAAGTTTTTTAAAATAGCTCAGAGACCGGTGCTGTCGGTCTAAAATAGAGTGTCAGTCAACTTATGCAATATGTTGTGTAATGTAATGTACACATATGCTGTGCAGTATGCTAGCACGGCACACTATGTGCAGCAATG
>JASANE010016517.1:0-11082 GCA_030248225.1 Trileptium ribeirensis | reverse complement strand
GTGCTTCCAGTGGTCCATCTTGTCGGCGCTTCATCCGGTCGAAATTCACCCGAACGGACGAGTAACTACAGACAACATATCTACAAGTACAATTTCGATGCCTTCAGTTATCCATTCACACTCAACCAGATACCCCAGTTTGAACAAAATAATAATGTTGCAATTTATGTATACGGATACGATGAATATGTTTTCCCAATCTATTGCACAGAAAATCGTCACTGTGAACGCATAGTAACACTTTTAATGTTAACAACCGAGACAGATTCTCACTTTTGTTGGATAAAACGTTTCGATGGTCTCCTGTATAACCAGCGGAAGCACAAAGCACGGAAATTCTTTTGTTTGGACTGTTTGTTTCCGCAATATTCTATGCGTAAGCTCGAGTTACATAGACAGCGATGTCAGACGAATGCAATTGCTATTGATATGCCAACCGAAGACTCGAACGAGCTCAAATTCATCCACTGGCGAAAAATGCTTCGCCAACCTTGTGTATTCTACGCAGATTTTGAATGCATGCTCCCGCCAATTAGCAGCTGCACTCCAAGAAAAACGATATCTTACAGCATCAAGCGAATGGAGCACATACCGTGTGGCTTTGGCTATATTCAACTGAAACAATGCTGCCAATCTGCTGCGCCATGCATTACAACGCCTGTTATATATAGAGGTGAAAATGTCGTTTTCGCATTCTTGGCTCGAATAATTTTTTTGAGTTTTTTGGATATGAATTATTTTGTAATATGTAACTATACTATGAAAATAGCGCAAACAATAAACGTCCAATGCCTCGGTTGTCTGGAGAACAATGGCATGACTTTTTTCACCGCGACAGAATCTGCTGCGCCATGCATTACAACGCCTGTTATATATAGAGGTGAAAATGTCGTTTTCGCATTCTTGGCTCGAATAATTGATGCTTCAATTATTGGAATATGAAAATTATATTATGAATTATATTATACTATACTATGAAAATAGCGCAAACAATAAACGTCCAATGCCTCGGTTGTCTGGAGAACAATGGCATGACTTTTTTCACCGCGACAGATGCTACATTTGTGACAAACCGTTTACGTCGTGTGTCAACTGTTCGGGTGCTAATAACCGACGATTATGGTGTAAACAGTGTCGCTCAAACATATGTCGGGATCATTGCAAAGCATGCGGTAAATACAGGGGTCCTACTTACTCATCGTGCAACATCTCGTACCAAATTTCGACCGACGTATGCGTTCTTATCCACAATCTCAAACACTACGATGGCCATCTTATAATGCAGCAAATTGCAGTTGTTGCAAGAGCGCAGAATCTTAAACTTGAATGCATAGCAAAAAATATTGAAGTGTATACAATGTTTGTCATTGTCATGGACGATCAACATCGGTGAAGACGGCCGTGCAGGATCAAATTTCTAGACCCCTGTCAATTTCTACCCAGTTCTCTAGACGCACTGGTTGATAGCCTAAATAATGAGGGTGAAGTCAGTTTTTCCACAGTTTTCCATTTCTTTCCTAAGCAAGAAGATTCCCGTTTGTTAATTCGAAAAGGAATTTATCCTTACCAATATATCGAAAAATTTAACGAAACGCAACTCCCGCCTATAGATTGTTTCTACAGCAGCCTTAAAGAAGCAAACTTTACTGAGAGAGACCATAATCGTGCAATTGAAACTTGGAACCATTTCAACTGCTATACTCTTGGAGACTACCACGATTTGTATCTGCTAACTGATGTCCTGCTTTTATGTGATGTGTTTGAAAATTTTAGAACGTTTTCGTTAAACAACTATCACTTGGATCCGTGCCACTTTATGACTTTGCCATCGCTCGGTTGGGCGGCGTGTCTCAGAATGTCACCGCACACGTTACAGCTTTTAACCGACCCGGATATGTATATTTTCTTTGAGCTTGGAATACGCGGCGGTATTTCATCGATAATGCATCGATATGCAAAGTCAAACAATAGAATGTCTGAGCTGGTTGATCCGACCGCGCCACTGAGCTACATACTTAGCTTGGATGCGAACAATCTGTACGGCTACAGCATGAGTCAACAAATGCCAGTTTCCGAATTTGAATGGATGTCGCAGCAAGAGCTAGACACACTTGACGTGAACGAAATCCCAGAAGAATCGGAAATTGGCTACGTGCTTGATGTCGATCTCGAATACCCACATTCACTGCATGACTCGCACAACGACTATCCGCTAGCACCAGAAAAACTTATCGTCACAGAACACCATCTATCCCCCTATTCGCGTCGACTAATGCAAGAAATGTCACTGAAATTGTCGGCTCAACCAAAGTTGGTGCCTACACTGCTAAACAAACACAACTACATTGTACACTATCGGAATTTACAGCTGTACCTTAGTCTTGGGCTAAAGTTGCTACGGATAAATAAAGCTGTAAAATTTAAACAGGCTGCTTGGATGCAGCCATATATAGTGTTTAATACTGAAAAGAGAAAGGCGTCAAAAAGCAGTTTCCAGAAAGACCTATTCAAATTGCTAAACAACTCTGTATTCGGCAAAAGCATGGAAAATTTTCGAAACTACGTCGATGTCAGATTGGTTGCCGATGCTAATTGCTTCAGAAAGCTAACGGCTAGCCCACGTTATGACCGATGCGAAATTTTTGATAACGATTTAGTCGCGGTAATGATGCGTCGCGCTCGGGTGTGTTTGTGCAAACCGATCTATGTCGGATTTACTGTGCTAGAGTTGTCGAAACATTTGATGTACGATTTTCACTATAACTACTTTCGTAAAATTTTCGAAAATTTGCGACTTCTATATACCGATACCGACTCGTTAACATATTACGTAGAAAACTCAAATGTATATCGGGTTCTTGGACAGCACGAAGACCTGTTTGACTTTAGCGATTACCCCGAAGGCCATGAACTGTACAGCAATAGAAACAAAAAAGTCATGGGTAAATTTAAGGACGAAACTAATGGTGTTGAAATTTCGGAATTTGTCGGTCTTCGCTCGAAAATGTATAGCATTAGCTGTGGTGAACTGTCAAAAAAGCGTGCAAAGGGAATTTGTAAGCCCGTCGTTAAAAAGCGCATAGTGCACGAAGATTTATTCGAAACTCTGCGGCGTGGAACATTAATGCGACATCAGATGCAAAGCGTACGATCTGACCTTCGCCACATCTACACCGTTGAACAGTCAAAAATTAGCTTATGTGCATTCGACGATAAACGTTATATACTTGACGATGGGGCAAATACTTTAGCGTTTGGACATTACATGATTGTTTAGAGATAGCACGATTGAGAAAATAAAACAAGCGTTTTACATTGTACCTGGAAACTGCGCTAATATGATAGAAACGGGTACATTGATTCTATACGATCAATTAGCCGAAAGATGGTCATTAATCGTTCTGCGAAAAGTGAAAATTGGCATATTCAACAGACACTTTATTAAGGAGAAAGTTTAAGTACTAAGTGTTAGAGTGTCGAAACATAAAATGAAAAGATAAATATTTATCTGTGTTATGATAACATCATCATCATCTTTATAGTATTATGTCTGGTATTAAATTATCTGCAAGTTAGTCCACCAGCAACTGCTCAAGCGCGTCAGAATGCATGTACATATTGTAGATTTCTTTCAGTGCGGCTCGTTTTTGTTGTCCAGCCAAGGCGCGCGCCAGTTGCCGCAACTCACGCAGCAGATTTCGAATGCTGTCGATTTGATCAAGACTGTTCCGCTCTGGAAGTCCAAGCTCTGCTCTTATAGCTTTTTCGTCCCCTTCAAATTGATGTGGATACTCAAACGCAACTTTCGCTGCAGATTTGCGTGCTGCTTCGCGATTAACATGAAGCTCTCCGGGAAATGTTTTCTTTCCGAGACTCAGTTTATATCGATAGTTGTTTGCAGCAGGAATCTTTTCGTAAATGAATGGCACAGATTCCCTAATATTGTGTTGTAGCAAGTGATTGAGAGCTTGTTGCCAATTCATTCTGAAATTAGTTCCACAGAAACACTGTCAATTCAGGCAACAATATTGCTCAAAATTGGACTGTTGAGATTTTAGAGTAAAACACAATTCATAAAGTCAATTATATGAGGGCAAAGAAGTTTTCCAACATACTTAAATTTATCGCAAATTAGGTAGCGCACTTAGGATGTGGGTCAAACTGTTGTTTTGTAAGATCTCCTAGGCAAGATTAAAGACTATACCGTATCTATATATGCAAGGAAGATTTGCAAGAGTGACTACGGTTTAGGTGCTTTTGTTTTTTTTCTCAGCAGAGTTGTTCTTTTGTCAAGTCAGTGCACGATAGTAAAAATGAGAAAGCTCATAAATAACCTTTTTTCTTTTTTTTGCGTATGCAAACACGTAGTGTTGAGCATGTTTTTATGTGTATACTGTAACACAAATACCTTGCACATAGCAGACCGATTCGGCATACCATTGGGTGAACGCAGAAAGAAGCCCGAAATATAGAAATATGCGTGTACCTATATTCTATTCATGCATCACGTAACCTCTGGTTCGCGTTCATAAAACGATAAATACCAATTAAAAAATATGAAGGTGAATTTTTTACATCTTAGTTCGTGCTTTACAAAAGATAAACATGCCTAAAGCGGGCTCACATATAATTGGCTTTATTGCAATATTCGACGAACGTGTAGTTTAAATTTATCATGGTTACCACATTTGTTCACATTACTCATAGACATTAACAAAGTGCTCAGTATTGCCGGTGTTTTGTGTTCGTAGAAGAGGCACGAGCTCGTAAACTATAGTAACACGTTGGCAAATGTTTCGCTAAATATAGCGATTGATTTGCTAAATATTGCAATATTCGATGAACGTGTAGTTTAAATTTATCATGGTTACCACATTTGTTCACATTACTCATAGACATTTTGTTTTTTGTTGAACGGTTTTGCCGTGCTTGCATGTCGTGTAGTTTAAATTTATCATGGTTACCACATTTGTTCACATTACTCATAGACATTAACAAAGTGCTCAGTATTGCCGATGTTTTGTGTTCGTAGAAGAGGCACGAGCTCGTAAACTAGAGTAACACGTTGGCAAATGTTTCGCTAAATATAGCGATTGATATCTTCTAATCATATCACTGTATATGTTCAAAAAATAAATATATTGTAATCAATTTTTTTTGTTCTGTGGTTTCCCGAACGAAAGTGGTAGCATGAGTTTAGTTTGATGTTCGCATCGTGAAGATTTTATATTTCATATACAATAATTAAGTGAATGATATAAGTAATTTCGTACTTGTTAGATAATTGCTTTCATGCTACTACAAAGATGCATAAATATAGCCTCCTAGCTAACTAAACCTTGTGTATATAGAGCACTGAGAATGTTTTAAATACACGTATATTCATTTATTTAATACGTTAATTTATTAAACATACCTTGTTTTCTGCAAAATTATGCACACGATTTGCAATTTATTTCAGCAAAACTGATTTAGATTTTAATTTCAGAATCTTTTATACATCTTGTAAAAGACATGTTTATAGTGTTTACAATATTCCACAACTTTGATGAATCAAAATATAATGTCATCAATTTCAGGTTGTACTCCTGGCTTTGATTTTCGCAATGTTACAGTGCTTGTGTTGCCTTCAAGATTCATTTCAAAATTGCCTATTTGACTCCACGGTACTAAAGGCTGAACAGTGACTGTTTTTTCAACCTGCTTTGCAACACCTCCAAGAGACAAATTAAAACGTTGAGTTATCACCACAGAAACGAAATTTTGAGGATCGTCTGCTTGCTGCATATCATCTGTTGCCCGCTTCACAAAGCTGAATGTTTTAGGATCCGAACCCTCATTTTGGCGTTTTTTCTTTATTTCTGGAACCCTGCCAACTGTATCGGTTGTACGATCAGAAGCAGTGGAATATATAGTTGAATACTGTGAAACGGTTTCAGTATTCAACTGTTGTATAATTTCTTCATGGCCGCTTTGTGGCTGTCGACTTTGACTGCGCGCACCGGCCTTTACTGGTTGCTGTGGATCATTACTTGATTGACTTATCTGACTTTGCAATGCGCCGAAATTTCTTGGCCTGTAACCGAAGCAGATAAGCAAGAATTCTTAAATTTTGTCATCGTAAAATAGTTGATTACGTTCTCTCACTATACATTTCGCTGCACTATACCGGCGATGCGATATTAGTGTTGCAAGACTTCATCTTCAACGTCAAAATATCGCAAAATAAACTTATAAAATCTAATTTTTCTTACAACATTGCCACAATTTCATTTCCAGCTTATTTACATTTGGAACGAACAGTTAGTTGTATTTCTGCATTATTTCATTTTTATAATAGCTTCCACCACACACACTCACTATATATAAACACCAGAATTATAATATATTGCGTATTGATTCAGAAGCATGCATCACAGATTCTACAAAATATGTCAAAATATTGTCTTAATCAAGTTTTGTCTTCACTGTTGAATCTCGCTAACAGGCAGGATTTAAACTACTTCGATGACTTTTTAACTTTTCGCATTCAAACCAGTTCGAAAAACTTAGCACTGAAAAAGAATTTTATCGAATTAACAATTTTTATAGTTTTTTCCACTTAAACGAAACTAAATAATATACCTTTTCTCATACAAAGAAGCATCATGTTGAAATAATACATCTGTTTTGTGTCCAGGAAACAAATTAAATAATCTTTATTTCGATAACTACTACATAAAAGACTCGTGATTTACCTTGAACTATTTGTTGTCATGATTCGTACAAGATATTTTACGTATTTTTAGACATTAAATTCTAAAATGCTAGCAAAAATAAAATACACTGCACACCTAAGTGTGTCTGCTTATTTCGATAAATTAATATATATTGTAATTGGACTAAAAGGGCAGTCAGCTTCTCCTTTCATAAACAAGTTCAAATATCACTTTGAAACATCAACAACAGAGGTACAAAATGCTGTATTGGCCGACATCGAAAATCTTGTAAGATTAATGTTCATTAAGCCTTGCAACTTTTGGGATACAATTCCTCTTAGCCAGAGAAAGACATTATTCTTAGCTCTGTGCAACCACACGATCGCAACTGCGTTGAACCTCGATTATGATAACGAGGAGTTTATGACAAAAAAGGGATTAAAAGGCGTTACCACATGGCTCTGGATTTATTCGACACAATGAAATCACAGAAGTCTGTTTCATATATCTTCAATAATTTAAAACTTTTAAATAACGGGATTCCAGTCACTGCTAAAGAAAAGTCTTCGCAACGTGCGCAGAAATATATGAAGGAACTGCAAGCGTTTGAAACCAATAGTTCGATAAGTGCTCGTAATTGTAAAAATATAGGTGCATCAGGTAGCGACGAAACGCATTTGCCTACAAATGCTGACAAAACTGCAACTGAACAGCGCAACAACGTTGCCGAGCTACAGCGAGCAGCTGAAACTGTTAGACAATTTATTAATCTGTCGCCTATATCTAATGGCGACGTTTTCGAATGCAGCGACGAAAATGATGGCGAAGTCGTGATTACACTAACAAAAAACTCCAACACCTCTGCTACTACACACGTCATAACAGATCTGGAGGAAAACGGAGAATTGACCGACAAACCTAGGAATTCCTTAGATGTTATTAGTAACAGACAAGACTTGCCATCCGATCACAACATTGCAAAAAACTTGTTTGTGACATTCACTCTTTTTGGCACGGAATCATGCAACCGAAAATATTCTTGTCAAAGGCCTCCAGGTAGTGATTCATCTAGGTTTTACTGTTTATATAGTTTTTTCTATGCTGTTTGTAAATAGGCTGTTTATGACGTTCAGATTTTTCTGTCACGGAATAATTTTTCTCAAAGATCATCGATTCATACATTGCCATGTATTTTAAGCTTATATTATTATATATTATATTATTTATATCGTGTGTTTAGACGTAAAACGCTTCAGTTTATTTTCATTAAAAACCGCTGTCCAACGTCTAGTCTATTCTACTTTTCAACGTATACAGTTTATTTATTGTCTCCATGTTGCACATATGCGTAAAGGAGCAACAATTTAATTCTAAAACAGCTTTTCAATTACAGCACAAAGTTTTTTTTTCTTAAAACTATTAATTTCTTTACGAAGCGAATAAATTTTGAACAAAATAAATATTTACTTTGTTTTGATCTGATGAACTCACTCCCACATTATTGCGCTTTAAAACGGACAGATTGCTATTTAAAAAACAAAAATTTACATGTTTGAACACAACATATGCAATTCTTTACGTCTATAAACTTTTAGATTTTGCACCAAATTTGCAAAAAGACAATCGTACTCAATCGGAGATAACAAGACAAATCACGCGATTCACCGAAATGATCGAACTTTTAACAGATTATGGGGATCAAAACTGCAATACATTAAAAGAAATTCATGCCAACACAAAATCTATTCTGGAGCAAATTCGACCAGTTTCAACCGATAGTTTACGATTTTTATCGTATCCACTACCAAAGTCCTGCACTTTACGACGCCTACAAATTATTGATACAACTACAATATTCCGAACATTAGACATGCTGAAATATACAGTAAACTCTTTTGTCATAAGCTCTAGTATGCTGTCCGACAGACTGCGACATGATCATTTATTGCAAAATATTAACGTGGAGAGTTCACTGTGTTCCGTAACTGCGATATTTACGATTTATGCGACATTCAAAGCAGCTGCTACCAATCATTTAATGAATGTTGCAGAAATTTACAGAGCTCTTCTTAAATTTGCGGAGCAACGACAGAATCCAGATCGTGACGCAAATCTGGCGTATAAACTAGAACAATGCTCAGAAACTAAGTGCGATACTGAACCACTTGCATTATTATGTGATTTCATTGCAGCAATTAATGCAGAAATAGACTCAACAATAAGCAACATGAAATGCGGGTTATCAAGCAAAATTGATGCAGTAGAAACTTTGGGGCAAACAATTGCTTCTATTGTTGAAATTTTAAATTCACATCAAATTTCTAAAACTACGTTAGCTTAATAACGTGCATTTATAAAAATATTTATTGCGATTTTGTGCACAACATCGTGTTAAATTTGTTCCATAGTCACCGCTTCATGAGACTGAAATTTAAGTGTGACTGAAACACGTGCAGCTTAAAACTCTTATATAATATTTTGCAGTGGAACAGTTGGAAAGCACCCAAGTTTCTCACTGTTCTTGGGTGCTTTCTCACAGAAAACATATCGAAATCTTAAATTATTCGTTTTGCTACATAATGTGAAGATACATTCATGAAATAGAGTAAACAACAGAATAGATTGTCGACACAGAATATGAAACTTCAATATTTCCGATTTTTATTTTTATAATTTGAATACATAACAAAACAACCAGCACTGCTTTAGTTTTGTACGAAATAACTTGTTTGTGAAATCTTGTTAATTATTTTAAAAATAATAAAAGACATAATTATACAGTGTTGTTGCCACGACGTATGCTAGCATTGTTACATAAGGCAAAATCATTAAATTACTGACTAGGCAGGTAACTTGTGAGTTATATTGATAGAATTATCTTTATTACATTTAATTCACACCACAAATGATCACCGGCATGTATTTGTGCGTGTATTTGTTGTATTCAAGCTATTTGATTGAGTATTCGCTTTATCATATATAAACTATAACCTGACCAAATTGAAGTTATTCCTATTTGCAGAATGAGTCTTAATTCGCAGATTGGCAACGTTTCAAATTGTCTATTTTGTCCAGAATGTGCTACAAAGCAGATCTTTACCGATTTATACATTGTGATTCAGAGTACCTTTTTATGTAGCAATTTCACAAGTTGGCAAGTTGCCAACTTGTCGAAATTTGTCCCAGAACCCCCATTTTTATACTACTAATTGCGTTTTTGGTTTGTTCGTTTTCCCTGTCATATGGTTTTGGGTTTGGGTGGTTTGTGTTCTGGGTGTTGTTTCGCTGCGGTTTTTGGCTTTCTCTTTCATGGTGGCTTGTATCGTAGTAGCCTTTGAAATCAAGATCGGTGTAAGAAATTGGAGCTAACGGTGGATCTTTGTTGAGCAGATTAAAGAAGTGCTCTCGCCAGCGACTTAGTTTTGCGCTCGCTGTGACTGCTGCATTCCCGTTGCTATCAGTGATGATCCCTTGATCTTGTACTCGCGGTTTGCTGCATTTTCTTGCAAGTTGGAATACTGTTTTTATGTCACCAACGCGTGCAGCTTTTTGCAATTCGTCTGCGATGCGTGAATAAAACCCTTCGTCGTCCTGCTTTAAGTGAGATGTAAGATTAGTCCGTAGAATTGATCGTAGAGGTTTATTGGTTCCATGAGCTCTAGTAACATTGGAAGCAGCCTCCAACGATGATGCGCTAAGGAACTGAACTCTTTTTTACTTTTGATCTGTTCGATATTTTCTTGATTGCAGCTTTAATATTGGATTTGATAGAATCCCAGTGCGCATTAACATCGATGCTGTCTTCAAGTTCTGCAAACCTATTCCCAATTCCCCAGTCTGAACTTTTCTTTTGTGGTCGGATCTTGCCACCTGGGCCTAATATCCGGTGTTCTATCTTTGTAATAGTTACTGTTCAGTTTTAATTGTAATTTGACAACGACTAAAGCATGGTCGCTCGGTAGGTAGTTACCCCAGTAGCTGCGGGAGTTTCGAACAGCTGACTTCCATTTTTGTGGAATCAAGAAATGGTCAAGCTGATAGTATTTCTGGCAGGGTGAGCGCCAAGTGTGAAGATGTCTTCGTTTGTGTTTGAAATTAGTATTCACTACAAACAACGATGAATATTCTGCGATAGAGAGAAGTCGCATGCCGTTNTCACATCGTGTGCCAGCAGCAGATACTGGCCNCATACTATTTTGTTCTCCAGTTGTCCTGTCGCCCAGTTGCGCGTCGAAGCTCTCTCTTCCGAGCAATATGACGTCATTGCGAGGGATACTTTCGATNTCANTTAGCAACNTNTNATNGAAATCNTCNTTCTCGGGANCTGGATATGNATTTGNTGNCCCATNTGCNCANGCNAGCGNGATGTTNGATGGTTTCGCTG
>JASANE010016516.1:0-44004 GCA_030248225.1 Trileptium ribeirensis | reverse complement strand
TTTGCGTCTACTTGGTTCAGTTCGTGTATGCTTTGGAAGCCGATTGGTTACTGTCGTGGCGGCACTCCGACGCTACATATATAAGTAGCGAGGTACTTGCACGAAGCTAGTGGAGTTTTCTGGAACGTACTAGCTATGTATTTCGTAATCTACAAATGACTAGAACAATACGTCATTGACTGGAACATGCCAGAATGATTTTCGGACACTATATAAAGACCGAAGTTGCCATGGTCTCCCAGTCTTTAATATTTTCTTGTCAGTCTTCTTCGTTTACTGTTTCTTTTACTTTTGGTTTTCAATTAAACTTTTCTTTCAAATCACTTTGGTTTTCTTTTGCTTTCTTCCTAAGAATACAACAGCGGTTTATGACGCACAGAGTTGGATCTTGGATCGAAACTGCAATTTCAAAAGATTGCTGAAGCGTCTACGCATAATCAAATGGACTTATCAAGATCGTTCACCATGTCGGACACCGCCAAGCTGATTAAATTGCTGCAACAAGAATTGGCCCAGCAACAACAACAGACACAGCGGCAATACCAAGTTCTGGAGCAAGTCCTGATTAAACATGCTGACGGAATTGTTGCCAAACCGGAGCCAGGAACTTCGTCTCACGTCCCTGCCGTTCCAGCTACTCCTGATTTTGAGCCCTTCGACTCTACGAGCTAATTGTGGCCCGATTACTGGGATCGGTTCTGCACTTTCGCCGGAGCTCATTCTGTTACCTAAGACGGGAAGGCTCAAATCTTCCTGACAAACCAGTCCAAGGATGTCTATCGTCTTCTGGGAAATTTGACCAAGCAGAAGAAGATCAACGATCTCACAATGGACGAGATTATTTCTTTCATGAAGACTCAGTTCGACCCGAAGCGTTTCGTCGTCCACGAACGATTCGAATTCTGGAGCGACATGCGAAGAAAGCCAGGCGAAACTCTTCATGAGTTAGCCGCTCGCATACGTCAAGACGCAGCCACTTGTGACTTTGCCTCAATCAAGGACCCTCTGGATAAGGCTTTGCGCTCGCGTTTCATCTGCTCTGTCAACAACGAAGCCGTCCTGAAATCACTCTTCAAGGTCAAAGACGATGAGCTGGATATCGCGTGTACTATCGAAATTGCGGTTGAAACGGAAGATGCTGCGAAGGTCGCAAAGGACACAATTCATGCTCACAAGCCGAATCCCGTCCACAAAGTCACTCCTCAACGTCTTTCCAAGCAAAAACGGAATTCAACTTCCCAAGTCAAGGCAAGTGAACAGGAGAAGCCAAGCGGTTCCTGCTATCGCTGTCGAATGTCGGATCACAAGGCCAATGACTGCCGTTTCAAGGACTCTACCTGCCACTACTGCGGAATTTCAGGTCATTTGGAGAAAGTTTACCGGAAGAAACAAGCTGCGGTCAGACAAGGATCCAAGCAGCCGCGTAAACTCATCCACGATCCCAACGCGGTCAAGGGATAAGAAACGTTGCCCAAGCTGGAAGTTCTTATCGAGATTCAGGGCAAGATCTTCCATATGGAGCTGGATACTGCCACAACGAGAAACTTCATTTCCAAGCAGCACTCTTGGTCGCCCTCCGCTGGACAATTCTACCTTATCCTACGAATCTGACAGCAAGCACAACATTCCGATCCTCGGAAAATTCACAAGCCCCGTGGTCACAGAGGAGTCTGAGGAGCCACAGTATATCCTATTTACTGTGTCTGATATTCCTGACCTGAAGATCCTGGGACGGATCGCTACAAAACAATTGGGAATTTCCGTCGACAAAGCGCTGGGAGCCGTGCAACTCTGCAATGCCTTCTTCAGCCATCTACAAGCGGACACACAACTTCAGGAACGCTGTCGCTTACTTTGTGACGAAATGCTAGACCTGTGGAAGCCTGAATTGGGATGCCTCAAGGATTTCGAACTGGAAATTCGAGTTAAAGCCCAATGCTACTCCAATTTTCTGGAAAGCGCGTCCTGTACCCTTTGCCGTGGAAACTGCAGTGGAGGCAGCCTGCGAAAAAGGCATCGCCATAGAATTCTGGAAACCCACGCAATTCAACAACTGTGGAACACCTGTGGTCCCAATAAAAAAGACTCCCTTTCCGGTCAGAAAAAGCCATCTCTTCGCATCTGTGATGACTACTCCGTTACAGTCAACCCGCAGCTGGAAGATCACCGACATCCTCTGCCGCTCCCTGAGGACCTCATGTGAAAACTGGGAGGCGGTAACGGATTCACCAAGATTGGTCTGGCCGATGCCTACAACCAGATCAAACTACCTCTCAGCCAACGACGACTTGCTCTCAGCCCATACAAGGGAGTCCTGCTGCAGAAATCACTTCCCTTCGGTATCAAATCTGCATCCGGCTATTTCCAGCAGATCATGGATCAGCTAACCAAGGATTTACCCGGAACTGCCGTTCACTTGGATGACATTTTAGAGAAGCGGTCAGGATGCGGAGGACTACATCAACAATCGTCGACGCCTGCGGAACTGGCTTGAAGACAAAGGACTCCGCTGCTGGTTGGAGAAATGCCAATTCGCCCAGCCCTACGTCGAATACTTGGGTCACCTTCTGTCCAAAGACGGAATGGCCAAAGGTGCTAAGGTAAATGACATTATCCTGATGTCGCCGCCCACAGATTTATCTAGCCTGAAAGCGTTCTTGGGCTCGGTACAGTTCTACGCCAAGTTCGTGCCACCGAAATTTTCTTCAACCGCGGAGCCACTCTACGAACTGACAAATAAGAAAGTATCTTGGAAATGGGACGACAAACAACAGAAAACTTTCCAACAGCTAAAAGACCTCTTGTCGTCGCCGAACATCTTGGTTCATTTCGACAGCAAGTTGCCCCTGGGACTTGCCTGTGGTGCCTCCAATGTCGGAATCGGAGCTGTTTTATTCCACCGTTTCCCTGATGGAAGCGAGCGTCCGATTGCCAACGTCTCGAAGATCCTGACGGACAGTCAGCGCAACTACAGCCAAATTCAAAAGTAAGCCTTTGCCAATGCCTTCAGCCTCAACAAATTCTGCCAGTATCTCTACTGTAGAAGATTCATACTGGTTACGGACCATCGTCCACTAATTGCTCTTTTTGGACCAGGAACCGATTCGCTCGATAGGCTCTCCTGTCCAGTCAGTTCAACTACACAATCGAATATCGACGAACCTCTGATCACGCTAACGCGGATGCCCTGAGTCGTCTTCCCGTCTCCAACGACACTTAATTCGACGGGACGAAAAAAACGACGACGCATAGATAGTCTGCGCAATCGACACCATCAACAATAAGGTGACGCCTGCAGAACATGGTACTCTGATACGTGAATCAAGCAATGGATCAGTCGAACGTCTAGATCAGACCTTCAAGCGGGCCCTACGGAAGTCCAACCTTCCTCCGAGCAAGGCACTGCAAGAATTCCTGATGCAATATCGTCGAACTTCTAATTCAAGCGGCTATTCACCCATTGAATTTATCAATTCTCGTCAAATCCGGATAAAAATCGACACCCTGCTTCCTTCGCCTGCCCATACTGCTCAAAGCAAACAAGCAAGAGAAGCGACGAAATCTCACCGTCTCGAAGCGGTGTCTAAAGTCGTCCGCTCCTTCAGTATCGGAGATCCAGTCTACTTCGGAACTCGGCGAGACAAAGAGCCGCGCTGGGTATCGGCAGCGATAACCAAGCGCTAGGGCACTCACACTTTCAACGTTCTGGTCCATTCCAGAGGTCCCACATGGAGAAGCCATCTGGAGCAACTTCAAACCCGCCATGTAAACGAGGATGATTTGGAACCTGGCGAAGCTCCTGCCTCAACTCGTAGACTTCCAACAGATCTAATGACTGATTCAGAAGTTCCACCGCTCAACACGGATGCTGATTCTACGACTAATCGACATAAATCTGAATCTGTTGCCGACATGCGGTGAACATATTCCACGACGTCCCAAACGCGCCCCGAAGCCTACACGAAGATTCTGGCCTTCACCGTGAAGTTCAGGATGAGTGGAGAGGTGTCGTGACAACACTCCGACGCTACATATATACGTAGCGAGGAACTTGCACGAAGCAAGTGGAGTTTTCTGGAACTCACTAGCAAAGGATTACGTCATAATAAATGATGAGAACAATACGTCATTGACTGAAACATTCCAGAATTATTTCCGGAGACAATATAAAGGCCGAAGTTGCCTAGGTCTCTCAGTCTTCAATGTTTTTACTGCTGTTAATCTTCTTCGTTTACAGTTTCTTTTGCTTTTGGTTTTCAATAAAGCTTTTCTTTCAAGTCCCGTTGGTTTTCTTTTGCTTCCTTCCTAAGAATACAACAGGTAATATGACTGAAGGAGTCCGAGCGTTAGAGGTAACCGCTCCTACTCTCTATGAACACCTATAAGAGGTTTATTTCGTTCCCGTTTTTCCATTATATGTTTTATCATATTAATTAATTGAATATCTAGTTTTCAACTTGTATTTAAATAGAGTTCCCGAATGTCTTTAGTGTAACGACTACTGTGATTGAAAAAATAGTATTGTTCATGTAAATTAACTAATTTACATGTATTATATTGGACGCTATAAGTTCCCTGATTATCTGACTCATTCAATGGGCCAATATTTTTTATTTGTGGAACACATGTCATCAAACTAGCTGATTTCTGCTTTGGCATGATCTTGGCTCAGGTTTTTCTGATCATATTGTTATATAATAAAACGTATTTGTTGTTTAAATTCAACAGTTAAATTCATACCATGCAACCCTACAAGTGCTGAGTCTGTTGACTTGAACAACAACAGAGCGATCGGCAGCAAACATACAACATAGGCGTTATCAACGAATCGACCCCAACATCAATAGTCAACAGTTCAAGATCCACGAACCGTCTGAAAGAAAACCGCGATAAAAACACTAATTGAGGACATAAACATTATATTGATAAGTGAAAATATAAAATCAATAAATTACAACTTCCTTTCAGCAATTGCATCGTTGAATAACTGAATTGTTAAATTAAATGACAACTGAAGAACATTGTTTCATTATGATGACTTTCTCGCAATACGCTATATGGCGTCTGATTATCTTAGGTGCACCAACATGTTTTTGGAACCATATCAATAAACGTTTGGTTTCAGTCGCTACGACGACCACATAGCAACGGGATACTCATGTTTAACAGTAACGATTATTCAGCTTAGTCAAATACCACAACCGGCCCACAACAACTCAGAGGTCATTCGCAGTTTGTGTATTTTCGTTTCGGTCGGCTGGGAATACTCACAGTAGCAACACAATGAAGCCAGTCGGTGACACAAACAGCGTTCATTCGGTCAAAGTATGTGGAAAATTTCGCGATTACAGCACCGTTTGGCTTGTACTATCACATATATTCCAGATCCTTCAGGTAATCGTCTCTCCGCCTTCTCTTAACCCTCACGAGCGACGTGGAACTCAATCCCGTGCCATTAAATTTCAATACACTGTCAAGAGTGATAGAACAGGTACTAGAGATATTGAACAGGGACGATGACATTTTACCATGCTGGCGACAAAGCGTCTAATGATTGGAGCCCTCGAACAGTAAAATATAAAGACGTCCAATTCGCGTACCAACAAATCCAACAGTCTGTCCAAAGCATGCCTCTGGTAGAATTAGACTACGTTGCGGGTCGGTTAAACTTCCAGAATTTTGTGAATATGATGCGCGTGATTGGTTTGAATAAATGGAACAATTAATGGATCAAGCTCAACCGGGCCTCAAAAAACCAAATTTTGTTCCGGGCTACCAACGCGAATTCTCACGGACAGCGGTGCAAAGACAAGCGAGGAATATCAGACGTCCGAGGAATATCAACCATTAAAGTGACCTGGGTCATCTTGGCTGCAGTTTGGACCAGAAATAGTAATAAAACTTCTCGAATCACAAAAAAATGAGATCGCAAGAACGCGACGGCCTTGAGACATCTGTAACGTTTGGCTTCTCATAACCTAGTAACGGTTACTGTGTATGGAAATACTAACCGAATGGTTCCAGTGATTTTGGCTTCTCTAAACGAACTTTCATCCGAGAAACGAGTAGAGATCGTCGACAAAAGTTTCGAATAACTAAAATCCAATGTTCATGAGATTCGAAACGAAGCAAATGATTCTTCAGTATATAGTAGCAACAGTGGTACGACAACTGTTAGAATTCAATAATCAGGTTGCGACGATGGAAGTTAATCATATGTCTCCATGCAACTTTTTTGAGAGCCACTACTGTCGACAATGCTGTAGCATAGCCCAAGTCGGGACTGGTCCACCCGGCACTTCAACGGTCAATCAACCGTTCGGAGTCCAAATCGTCGAACTATTAGCAGCAACAACTTATTTTTATCACCGAAAATTCGTTGAAAAGGCGTAATTTCAGCCAGCTTTGTAATTGGCACAATGTACAACGCAATATAGAAATGGCAATACTCCATCTCAGGCGGGATAGCGATTGGTACGAACTCAACCACGTCGCTGTTTCTGGGCTATGTTGTTTTATGATCGACAGTGGTAGTGTCAAAATCTTCTTAACACTCCCGTGAAGTAATGGCCTGCTCGAATCAGCCATTCCGACGTTCCTCACATCACACACAGTTTTTGGTTACAGGTCATTAACATTGACACTGGCAAACCGATTGATTCCGCCGGCGACGTCACACATTATGATGGAACGCTATATTCTTACGTTCGGCCCGCTGTGATTAGAACGACTTGTGCTTGTTTGAAAATTGCTTACCCCCAAAGAAACTTTCAACCTATTTCAGCATCAGGGTATTGTCTACCATGGTAAGTCACCATGGGTAACGCCAATACACAAGGCGCCAATATCGGACCCAAATAATCCTTCGAGACCATACGGCGATAGCTGTCGACCCAACCGTCAAATATTTCCAGATTATTACCCTATGCCGAACATCGCAGAGCTCACAAAGTTTTTCAGAACTGCACTATTTTCCCTAAGTTGGATCGTGCGGCGGCTTTGAATTAAATTCTAATGCAAAAGAAGGTCAGAATAAACAACTATTACAACAATATTTGGCTTATTTTTTTAAACGGGGCCATTCGGCTTTCATGAACCCTGATAAACTCTTCAAAGACTCATCAATATAGCGCTGCAGGAATTTATATTCGCAAGGATGTATATTGACGAAGTTACTGTGGAAAGTAAGACCTCTAACGAACATCTTCAACATCTACAGGCTGTTCTCGAGCGATCTCTTAAACTTGTGTCTCAGACCATGAAGACTTGCTCGGGGTTGCATTATCAAAGCGCGGACTCAAATCTTTCGGCAAAATGATTTCCTCAATCGATACAATCGAGCTACCGACAACGCTTAAACAAAGGTGAATGTTCTTGGAGATGCCTTGCTCATACCACCACTTCGTTTGCATTTTTTCTGAAATTTCTGCTCCTCTCGCATTTCTCGTGCTTAACACGACATGTCAGCGGCGAGTGGCGTTCTTAACCAAATGAAAAACAATGTTTAAGCAACTGTTGGCTTGCAATTTTTCTGAGCTTCAAACTCTTAAATCTGTATTTCATGGAGAACTATTAGCACTCCATTTGGCGTAGAAACACTTTAGTTGGCTTCACGGTATCGATTTGCTGGTCTGGACTGATCATAGCCGCTCATTCATGCACTGAATATGAAAAAACCATTTCCGCAACAAATTAGATTCATTTCGGTCATTGCGTAATTTAGCTGCCAGCAAGGACAGTATTATTGCTGACTCACTATCTCGCACGGTCCCAACAACTATTATCAAGTTTTACTACTACTTTGCAGGAGCCAAACCTGAGGTTACAGAGCTGCAAAAATACTTAGCTGAGACTCTCTCTTTACAAACTATCATGTGGCAATGGAATAATTGTATGTCACATAACAAACGAAAGGTTACGACCGTACATTCCTCATATGCTACGACGACCATTGTTCAAAGAGTTCCACAATATTTTGCATCAAGGAGACAAATATTCGCAGCGTTTCATGACTGAACATTTTATTTGGCCCGGTATTAAACCAGGTTTTGCATCATTGTTCATGGATTGCCAGTTAGGCAAAACCAAGCAGACGAACTCAGTTGTTGGTAATATTCCTACAACTGTGCGGCTTATCGCGGTTCGTGTCGATATTGTCGGACCTCTACCGGCGTTGAACGGGTATCGTATATTGATAACTGTTATCGGTCGCTTCACACGTTCGGCTGAAGCCATTATTATAAGCGATATCTCCACTGCATCTGCGTTATCAGCGTTTCTGTGTGTTTGGATATCTCGATTTAGAGCACCTCATGCTCCTATTTCCGATCGGAGTTCTCAATTAGAGTCATTAGTGTGGACTTATCTCACGGAGAAACTTGAGATTAAGCGCTAACGCACGAAACAATATCGCCCCGCGTGTGATAGTGCAGTTGAACATTTTCAGCGAACACTAAAAAGCTAGCTCATCGCACAGGCTAATGATAAATCTTGGTTCCAAGCACTATCATTACTTTCGCTAGGCGTCTCATATGTCGTCACAAAAATGGTTTCAGTTTATCACAAACTATTTGCGGTCGATCAATTAGTGCACTGAAATGCCTCATCAATTAGTGTACAAGAAATTTTAGTGAGGACATTTGTCCACAATATATGCATAATTGTTGCAATACTTGCAAAACTTTTGTCCGCCGATGAGTAAATATTTGTCAACTTCATAAGTGCCTGAACATTTCAGTCTTCCGACTATGTCTGCGTTCGAAATGTGACTTCTCAACCATAGCAGCCACGTTATGCCAGTTCGTTTAAAGTTGTTGAACGACCGAAAAACGATATCAAGTGATAGGATGGCAAATCGAAAAAAGTTTTTATCTATCGCGGCAAACACGCTTTTCCACATAATTTGAAAGTCAAGTAAACCACGAAAAAGTTCCGCGTGCGAAGAAGCAGCATGTCACTCCAATTCCGCGTAGAAATCCGAATCGTCCTAATAATAACTCAAGTAAACTTCACGTAAAAACTACTTGTTTGCAACCCGAGGTTTCCTGGCTATCCATAATGGCCTGCCAGCTTAGTGGATGCCTATATAAACAGCACTGAAAAATCGCAGGCAACAGGTTAAAATGGTACCTTTTAAATTCTTTCTCACTAAGACGGATGCATTCATTTCGATTGGCGACATTTCACCTTTTTTCGTGACAATCAAACCAGACGCAACGGTATTTATCAAACGATGCGTATAACAGAAGAAGCACACCGCTTACGAAACCCAGTCGAAACAGGTCGTTTTATACGATTATTGCTTATCTTTGGAATTAAAAGATTCAACAGCAAAACAGTACGCCTCATCTATGTATAATTAAAGATTAACTTGCATTCCATTATATGCGACTTAAAGCCTAAATGCTATAGGTAAGCTAAACGATTGAGACAATTGGTTGACTTAGCTTATTGATAGCACAGGGTTCATTAAAGCGTCGATTATTTAGGCTTAGGATGTCCAGCCTATATTTTATACAGTCACTTACAGTCTATATCGCCATGCCTATATTCAAGCCACTAAAGTGATATTCGCCTGCAGTGCCTCTACCACCGGATGGTTGAAATCGTAGTAACATCCGAAATTTTCAGGATCGAAATATATATAAATATAAATGACGCACTTTAGGGCACCACAAGAATGCACCAATACAGAACAAATAAAAAATGACGCACATTAGGTATTTTTACGCACTTTGGGGTGTACTTTTAAAAATGGTATTTTAGCTAACATAACAATTTTTAGAAGAAAAACATTTTACATGGTGTCATAGAAGACAAGATGGGCAGCAAATAAAAAAAGTTTGGCGAAATCGAACAAAAATTGGTCAAGATATGAGAAAAAAATGCTAAGACAATTTCGTTACGACCGCACTTACCTTTTTCTTCTTTTTTCCAAAAAAACAATTCAGTCGAGCGTAATAAAATTTATAGAAACCTAAATAATTCAAAACTAACACTAACATATGCAGCTGACAACAAGCTTAATTCTGATACCAATAATAATGATCTATCTTTAGAAATAAAAATTTTACGTGTGGAAACAAAAATGACTGACGCACTTTGGGGTGTGACGCACTTTTGGCGGATCTCCTATATTTTATTGAAATATATGCCACCGTTAGAAAGTTATGACAGCCCAAGTAACCCTGAGGGGCTTTATGTTATAACGTTGCAAAAAGAACAGCTTAGAGCGGGGGGTTCAGCCACCCCCACCCCGGTTTAGTGTATGTCTCATATAAGAGCCTTAGCTTAGACTAAAATCTTATACTATTAGTACAACGAGAACAGCATGGTCTGCATTTTATTTTTACCCTTCAGGGCTACTTGGACGCTCATAACTTTCTAGTGGTAGCGTAGATTTCAATAAAATACACATCAGTAGATTGCTCTCATCAATCCGAGTACAATGACCATATTCTGAGGAAAAATTTTTTGGGTTCCCACGGGGACCATGGGGAAAAATCGAAAAAAAATTTATTTCAGGGATGTGGGTAAAATGAGTATGTTCAGAACCGCCTCATCGAGGTAAATCGATTTATACCAAAGTCAGCTCTGTATCTTTAAACTTGACCAATTCGGGCTGGGGGGATAATGGAAAAGAACCGGAAATTCATCAATATAGAGGAAATTTTTGCACCCATCGGCTGGCAAACGATGCTGTTCAAAAAGTCACTATTTCGCCAATATTCAGGACAGATTTTTGGGTTGCATCATTCACATAGATGTGCGTGCACGAATTGCACACCATAAGATGTTGTAGTGACCATATTGTATGAAAACAATATTGCAGTGGTGCTACGATAACATAAAATTGTATCGTCAATAGCGCAAGCTAAAATATTGTTGCAACAATAACATTGGATGCTATTGCACCCTCAATAACATAAGCTAAAAACATCGGTACTACAATAACTTTGGTTTATATTGCACTGTCGGTAGCCTAAGCTAGAAATATTGCTGCTAGAATATCATTGTCTTGTATTGCACTACAGTGGAACCATAGTTTTATTGATGCGTCAAAGCCAGCTTTTTGTTATTGTAGCAACAATATAACGTTTGCAGACATTGTTGCAACAATAAATATTTTGCAACAAATAAGCAATAATTAGAACATGTTTCTACTGTAGCAATAATATGTTTTTATGCTTGCATATTGCTAGAGCAATATCGATCTCTTGCAATTGTCGCGACGTTAAAAAGGAGGTTAGCAGCAAAACAATCATACATCATTTAATGAAGATAAGCGTTTGTAATGCAACGTCTTTTGACCATTGGACGGTGTATCCGCCTGGTTGAGCTTCCGAGAGACGCACTGAGCTGTAAAACATAGGGTACGTAGTGATTTAAATTGAAATATAGTTCCACTGCAACGTTACAGAGAGTTGTGCGCAGTGTCTGGAAATGGTGACAAAAATTTCAAAAGCTGCGACGGAACCTGTGTGACTTTTAGCAAAACAGCTATATATAGAAGCTGTGCCACCTTTCTCAAATCCGGTACCAACATTGTGACACTTGCAAAAACTGCTGCAGAAACTATGTCACTTTTACAAACACTGTTCCTGAAACTGTGCCACTTTTAATAAAAGCTGCTACATAGATTGACCCCCATTAATTCGTAGATGTGACACAGCTTGTATAGTTATTGTGACACAGTTCCTAAACTCTAACGTGGACATGGTGCATGATATTATGTTGTATCGGCAAGATTCGCTCTACCTAGGAAGTTGCAAAATATAGAACTGCGATGTATTAGCAGCGGATGTGTCATAAATGATATATATTGAAAACAAAGGACAAGTGCTAAAATATCCCTATATATCTATGTTTCCGGACGAGGCGTGCAAATAACTTCGCTTTCCTTTCTTTTCAATATTGTTATCTATGTAGAAGTGAGAATTTCGGCCCCCTGACTTTCACACATTTGCAACGTCTGTCAGTGGCATGATTCTACCAGATCATGACTTTCACAAAATTGGATATATATCATTAGCGCTTCGTGTCGCAATTATCAGCGTAAAGTCATCATCAAAATTAATTTTTAAGGCTATTGTTATGAATTAAATATTCTGTCCCACTAATCAAACATATAAATTTAAGTAGGTGGTAATGCAGCCACCGTGGACCTCCGTTGCATAGATATACATTTGCTATATTTGCTTCTTGTTATATTTGGTCACTTCTACGTCGAAGTTGTCGTCATTGTCGAATTTCTAGTGTCAACATCGCAAGCCTATTATTATTTCGTATGATTTTTAAAACTACATATATATTAGGTATACAATTTTCAATCAACAGCTGTTGAACTTAATTCACAGATGAATATCGTGCATTGTAACGGCAGTTTCAAAATATCTTCTAAGATATACTCAACGCAGTAAATATACATTTGAGATGCTCGGCAGCAGAAAATTATTTCACTAGATCCAAAACGGAAATTGTATAGCATTTATTATTTAATTGCATGGAGCTTTTGACTGTGTGCTGCGTGTTTGCGATTTACAGTGTGACGCCTAAAATTTACAAATAAATATGTTTGTCATGCAATTTCCGACGACATACCGAACAGATATGGGGATAAGGCGCTAAAATTATATACGTATAAATTCCTCCATATATAGCGGATATATATTCACCATTTCTGTTGAAAATTTCAGTTTTGTCCACGTAATATATGATATGACATGTAAAATAAATAGAATAAGCATAGTAAGTACACGGGACATCAAACGTTGGTTGAAAAAATTTGTCATCAAGGTAACATCCGCGCCAAACCGTTCCAAACAGCGAACGCTATTATAAAGCATCTCCCGTTCAAGACTTGGTCATTTTCCCAAAAGCTGAACATTCCTCGTGTATTTTAAATTCTTTTCCCATTGATTTCCGATCGTAAAACACAGTAAACATAATATCCAAACATCTGTTCCTCAGCTACTGCCATTGGTGCAATAAACGTTTGCGTTATAGTAACCGAAAAAACGGATAATTAATAGCGTACGACAATATATTTTATTTAGCAATGAAATGTAAAATTAACGTTTCTGGTTTTTGTGAAATTTTTCTACCATAAGTTATTGTCCTGATGCAGCATACGGTATAATGCCCAACATATATACTAACATTAAAAATCTGCGGTAAAAGTAGTGGTTGAATATTGCAAACGCCCGAAGACGCGGTATAAAGAATTAATGGTTCAATATCATACATGGACGAGGCTTGGAGTTCTAGGGGGATAGCGGGGGATGTTCAAGGTCGTCCATATGGGTGACCAGATGGTTGGTGCGAATCCTCAAGTGGGATCAGGCTATATCCCAGGTGGATTGGTGACGCCGCGAGGGGGGTGCCAGTCTCAGGAAGATAATCTTCTCTCTCCTCCCCATGATATGTTCCAATTATATACGAGACAAACCCACCTTTGATTATTACGATTTTTATAGATCAGAAATGCTTACAAATCAAAAATTCTTGTTCCGAAATTATTTTGCAACAGTGTAAAGAAATATGCAAGTATATACGTATCGTTCCTACATTAGAAACATATTCTAATTGCTGTTTCTTGGCTGCAAAATTATTACTGTTGCAACAATGTCTGCCAACGTTATATTGTTGCTACAATTACAGCAATCTGGCTTTGACGCAACAATAAAACGACGGTTCCACTGCCGTGCAATAGAAGCAAACTATATTGTAGCAGCAATATTGTTACCTTGGGCTATTGACAGTGCAGTATAAAATAATGTTATTGTAGCAGAGAAGTTTTGTACTTTGTGTTATTGAGAGTGCAATAGCATCTAATGGTATTGTTGCAACAATATTCTAGCTTGCGCTATTGACGATACAATGATTATATTAACGTAGCCCCCCTCCAATATTGTTTTAATACAATATGGTCACTACAATAGCTTACGGTGTGCAATTCGTGCACACACATCTGTGTGAATGATGCAGATGGTTGAATGGTAGTACCACCGGATGGTTGAAATCGTAGTAACATCCGAAATTTTCAGGATCGAAATATATATAAATATAAATGACGCACTTTAGGGCACCACAAGAATGCACCAATACAGAACAAATAAAAAATGACGCACATTAGGTATTTTTACGCACTTTGGGGTGTACTTTTAAAAATGGTATTTTAGCTAACATAACAATTTTTAGAAGAAAAACATTTTACATGGTGTCATAGAAGACAAGATGGGCAGCAAATAAAAAAAGTTTGGCGAAATCGAACAAAAATTGGTCAAGATATGAGAAAAAATGCTAAGACAATTTCGTTACGACCGCACTTACCTTTTTCTTCTTTTTTCCAAAAAAACAATTCAGTCGAGCGTAATAAAATTTATAGAAACCTAAATAATTCAAAACGGAGCTGACAACAAGCTTAATTCTGATACCAATAATAATGATCTATCTTTAGAAATAAAAATTTTACGTGTGGAAACAAAAATGACTGACGCACTTTGGGGTGTGACGCACTTTTGGCGGATCTCCTATATTTTATTGAAATATATGCCACCGTTAGAAAGTTATGACAGCCCAAGTAACCCTGAGGGGCTTTATGTTATAACGTTGCAAAAAGAACAGCTTAGAGCGGGGGGTTCAGCCACCCCCACCCCGGTTTAGTGTATGTCTCATATAAGAGCCTTAGCTTAGACTAAAATCTTATACTATTAGTACAACGAGAACAGCATGGTCTGCATTTTATTTTTACCCTTCAGGGCTACTTGGACGCTCATAACTTTCTAGTGGTAGCGTAGATTTCAATAAAATACACATCAGTAGATTGCTCTCATCAATCCGAGTACAATGACCATATTCTGAGGAAAAATTTTTTGGGTTCCCACGGGGAAAAATCGAAAAAAAATTTATTTCAGGGATGTGGGTAAAATGAGTATGTTCAGAACCGCCTCATCGAGGTAAATCGATTGATACCAAAGTCAGCTCTGTATCTTTAAACTTGACCAATTCGGGCTGGGGGGATAATGGAAAAGAACCGGAAATTCATCAATATAGAGGAAATTTTTGCACCCATCGGCTGGCAAACGATGCTGTTCAAAAAGTCACTATTTCGCCAATATTCAGGACAGATTTTTGGGTTTTGCCAATTGTCTCTCTCGTCACTATATCGAAATATTTTTTCAAGAATATACAATTTTCCCGAATCCCTTTAGCTGTATTTTATTGGTGTCGAACTCAGCCGCATCGGTTCAGATGTCACATTATGCTAAAATAGTATACGAAGAGTTCAGCTATGAATGCGGTTAGAATTTCCAACTTTCGTATCGAAATTTTCAGCTTCATGAGATAAACAATTATAACTTTTCATGAATCATACTATTTTGTTGCAAAATGTCAATCACGTAATATGCCCTGTGTAATAGTGTTTTTGACTATTCCCCAAACTAAAGGTGCAACATCAACGTCCAAATGAATTTCCATCATTAGTTCATAAATTATATCGTTTGACTGTTTTAGGATGTTTATTACATAGCTAGGCATTAGGATTTGCGGTTTCGCTGTGTGTCGTGTTTGTTTCCAAATAATTTAACGAAAACAAATTTTAAGGTTGCCACTGCATATAATGTAGGCCCCATATTTCTATAGCAAAACGTAGGCTATCGTGTATATATATATATATATATCTATTTAAAAGCTTAATAATGGGCCGTTTTATGACATTTAGTTTTTTAATTACCAACAATTCGTTCCGAGAATGAAAAATCCCGAACGTTGAATCAAAATATAATTCTTTACATTTTTAAACATCTATGCACTAGCCAAGGAGCTAACCCGATTGATTAAACTCAGCTCATGGACGGTATTCGAATGCCCATATACAAAATTATACGTCCTTATAAAATTACATAAATTTTCCTCCAGTGGGGGGAACATTGTAAACTAAAAATTGATTGGCTTAACGATCGAAACATGTGGCACGCACTACGCTTACAGGACGACTGTACAAATTTGAATGTGGCACTGTCGGAGTACCAGATTTTCAGGACAATTTCCTTGAATCTCTGCAAAAGAGTGGCTAGTCATAAATGTTTGCTACTAATAGTACCTAACATGTATATAGTACTACAGTACCGAATATTTATGATTAAAATTATTTTACAGATTCTGCGATATTCCTAAAAGTCTAGTACTCTCATTTTACATAAACGAAATCGGTGGATAAAAAATTAAGATCACGTACTGATCATTTTTATAAATCGTTCGTCCAAATTTGTGAAATTAGCAGACAAAAACAACCCTATACACTTTGCTACAGAATACATTATGTACGCGACTAAAAGCTCGACCATTGCGCACAAAGCAAAAAGAACAATTTTACTTCCAAAACTTTACTGGTATAGTTGGTAGCGTTGGACTACCACCAAACAGCTACTCCAAAACATGTCAGACCGTCGGCCAGGAAATATCTGGCTGTAAGACAATTTAACAATCGACCGATTACAGCATAACTGGCATATATAATAACAACAGTCTCTGCTAACTTGTCTATTCAAAAGCACCCTTATTCAGGAAAAGAAACGGTGAAAAAATTATCGTCTTAGTAATGGCAAGACATAATATACACACTATGCTCGCTATATGCAGCGGCATTCGCTACTTCGTTTAATTAAATATGATAAAACGAATCCTAAACTACGATTAATTTATGCTAATGAATATCTGATATATATATATAGGTCCGCCACGATGCCTTTGGAATGCCGCTATTACTAGTAGCTCTATCGAGAATGCAGAACATAGTGAAGCATAGGCACACATACCCCTTTTGCATGCACAGCGAATCAGCTCTCGATAGCATGTGTCCATACGCTAAATGTGGATATCACACAAGTTAGAACAAAACTAACAACCACAATGAGTTTCCCATGACCGAAAGCCCTCTAGTGAACTTCATCAGCCCCCAGGACGGCAAAACAAATTTTCGAATATTGGGTCGAGAAACGACAGGGGCACCTTACCTCAAACCCCATAACTCTAGAACTGGAGCCTTAATAGAAAAACAAAAAAAGAGGGATCGGCATTTATCATTTTATTATGAAATAAATTCAAGCAGAGAATAAATTCGAGTTAAGGAAAAAATAACCTTGCTTCCGTGAAGGCTGCTATTAATATGAGGTAAAAAACCTATATTTTCCTATCGACCCGAATCAAATTTTAGAATGTTGCCACCAGGGCACCACACCTCAAACTCCATAACTCTAAAACCGGAGCCTTAATTGAAAAACAAAAAGTGGCCTTGGTTTTTATGATTTCACTGCGAAATAAAACCACCCAAAGAAAAAAATTCGCAAGTTAAAAATAACCTTGCTTCCGTGAAGGGTACTAAAATATGGTGAAAACCCCTCATTTTGACCCCTGACCCCGAATCATTGGGCGTCATACCCCCGTACCCATGGAACTATGGGTCACAGAGCAAAACCAGGGCAATGAATGGATTTCCTATGCCCGAAACCCCCTGGTGCAAATTATCAGCCGACCAAGACGTCAGAACAAATTTTCAGCTTTTGGGTCATACCCCGTACCTCAAACCCCATAAATCCAGAACCGCAGCCTTAATCGAAAAACAAAAAAAAAGAGGCATCGGCATTTTACTATGAAATACAAGCAACAAGAGAAAAAAATTCCAGAGTTAAGATAAAAATCACCTTACTTCAGTTAAGGTTACAAAAATGCCGTAAAATCGGACAAAAGCCACATTTTGACCCCTGACCCAGGAGCCAGACCCCAAATCAAAAATCGCTAAGTACAAGGTAAATCGACTATGCCGGTTGGAATGAGCCCCAAGATCTTGATGATGAATGCGTATAAAGTTAAGACGAACATTAGCCGTGTTATAGTTTTAACAGATTTACTTCCCGCAGTTGTTCTACAACTAATTTAAAGATTTCCCTAATTTAAATATGAAGCTACAAAATAAAATAAAAATGTACATAAGAAGAATGTAAAAAAAAGTAATTACATTCGAATGTTGTACTAACTAAATCCCATTGTGCACGTGTTGTTCGCTCGCTTTGCGAGGAGTCTTAAGGTCCCGATCATAAGCACAGCGCAATACCTAATGGCTAGTAAACGTGACTTTCACTCTCGCATTTGGCATTTGATACCTCGTGGCGAACCAACAACTGTTCATGAATTCTCGAAATGCGAAGTAATTCAGGACGTAAAAGGGTTAAAACCGACAGCACGATTATTTTCACTTACTAACAAGACCAAATTCACATGTATTGGTTCACATATTAACACCTTGAATATCTAAACGAGGATACTCCCTCGATCAGCAAAAAACTTCCTAACATTAGACTGTGACGTTGCTATTATACACTTATTGGCTACATTTCATAACAACTATCAGCCAACAATACATTTCACCATAGGTGTCCACTGTACATAGGGCAGGGGATTACTACATCGCCGGGGAGCAGACAATTTAGCAGTTGAGGAAATTATAGAGAGAGAAATCAATTTGGGAGACTTACGTCAAATTTTTGGTTACCTCGCCGAAACCATTTCCCCTAAGTTGTCGATCCTTGGACACCTATGGCGTACACGAATAATATATATATTGATTAAACAAACATACATAATGCTATAAAATTTAAAAAACAGTGATACAGTCCGTCATATTTGTTAATAATTTCACTAAAATTTATGAAGTTCGCCTTTTAGGTATAGCAAGGAATATTTTTAAAATGCGTTCGCGTTATATATTGATCACCATTTGGAAGTTTTGTCCCTGTATGATCATGACCATACCGTGCAGTATGGTACTTAGCCAGACACACTATGCTGCTAAAGGACCCCATATGAACAAAATACAAAATGTGTCATCGACAGCCTATACTTTTAAACTAGTAAACGTGATAAATTACAAAAAGTGAGCGTAGCAACACGCAAAGTATTTGATATCTTATTTATGTGTACATGTGTTTCAACTAACTATTTAATCAAATTATAAGTATCACGTATTAAGCAATTGATGTCAAATCCAGCATACAAGAAGCTCGCTAGCTAAAAGAAATTACCTAATTAGCACCTATGATAAATTCATAGAGCTTTATAACCCACATATTCATAATCAGCGACACCAAAAAACCCCAAGCGCAACAAATTTGCAATTTTGAAGTGATTTTAAAATTTGCATAAAATAACTTAATTAGCTAGTTAATTAAACAAATGTCATATTCGTGATCAGCGACAAGAAAACCCCGGGTGCAATTTATTTTGAATTTTTGAGCACTTTAAAATTTTTCAAAAAATTAGCTAATTAACAATTAATTAGTAATTGTTTTTAACTTCCTGGAATAGTAAATAAGCACCAGATTCACAATCACCACGACGAGATGTAGTATATGCATCAAAATAATAGCTTTACACTAATTATTTGTTGAAAAACATGCAATTTTTGTTTGAAATTGCTAAAAATAGCCAACACGTTTAACTAATTAGGTAATTACTAATTAACTAAAGCAAATTTTGACAAAATCTATATCTGTCTTGCAGCTGTCCGATATTAAGCCTTTCAAACAAAAAAGTTTTTTAAAATCGGCCCAGTAGTTATTGATGAGTTCAACGGACGAACGGACAGACGGTGCCAAATTTTCAACTCTGACGAAAACAAAAACGCTTCGCTTAATAATATGAAAAAGGCGGGAAAATTACAATACTGTGATTTCAAACTATATATTTAATGTAATAGTCATTATCAGTGCTGCGTGAGGATTCGTGGGCAACCTATAGCTACATCAGAATATTTCACGGGCATCAAAAATCTTTCCCACGATCTGTCGCCGTGAGTGAACGTGATTTACATGTGTCCATGATAATACACAGAAAAGCTAATGGTGTTATGAACAGCTTATAAAATTATTTAAAAAATACTGGTGACGGTGTCCTGATACCACATCGTTGATGGCTCTACGTGAGCAAAACTTCCACATGGCAGACAGACTATAATACGAACACTGCATGAGAATGAATCTAAATTCTTAAAGAAGTGTATGGATGTGTCACATAGAATAAGAGGATTCATAAAAATTGCTGTTGCTACAATAGGATATTTCGTTGGAATTGAATCACATGTGTAACTCAATATCCTTTGGCTTTTGCAAACTGTGTCATGGTTACCATCATAATGCCCGCTGTTTTTATTTTGTCCAATCCATTTAGGCATTAAACATGTCTCCAAAATTTCATTAAATAACATTAAAAATATTAATCTAGGGCAGTTATAATAAATTTTAAAATGTGTGGCATGCAGAAACAAAAAACATTTTGCTCAGTTTGGCGGAGGTGGTGGAGGAACTGGATTAAGCAATCCTGCAAATCCTGATGACCCACTAAATGCGCCGCTCCCGGATTTTTCAGGTGGTGGCGGCGGCGGTGGAACTCCAACCAAATTGAGACCGCCAGCATTACTTTGTTGTTGACTTTGTCCATATCCTCCAGTATTATAGCATGGTTGTGGCTGCTGCTGAGGGTAGTTTCCACTCACCATTGGGAGATTGTTTGTCGGAGGAGGAAATTGACCGCCACGTGGTCCAAAACCACCAGGCTGCGGAACAGGAGGTGGCGGTGGCGGACCATAACCACCCGACTGACCTCCACGATTGGTTCCAAACCCACCTCCTCTGTTGGACCCGCGACTATTCGGGAACCGTTGTCCAATTTGCTGTTGATGAAAATCGCTATCGTGAGACCTGTACTCGTTATCATCGCGAGCCGGTGGGACGAAACCTGCACTACGGCGACCAGAAAATCTGTCTGTATTGCTGCCGTAACTATCCCTACCTCGTTGAAATGAATCGTGCTCATCGTTATTCCAACCACTATCGCCTCCACTGCGTCCGCGACCAAAGCTACCTCCGCCACCGCCTCGCTCACCGCGATAGCTATAGCCACCGCGCCCGCGAGAATTTCCTCTGTCACTGTTATACCCATATCTGCCGGTGTCAATACCTCCTCTTGTTCCACGTCCACGCCCATACCCGCTGCTATATCGATCATTGTTGTATTCTCTGCCTCCTTCCTGCCACGATCTGTCACCATCTTGGTTATCTGACATTGTCGGAGGCGGTGGTGGAGGTGGTTTCAAAAATTCGCCATCGTCGGATTGTCGTTTTCCTGGCGAATAATAATTACTTCGTCTATTATCAGCTTCACTGTTATTCCCTTCAAAAGACCGATTGTATCCTCCAGCGTTTCCTTCGCGGATATACCCACCCTCAAAACTGGATTCCTTATGTCTATCACCCGCTCCCGTTGTCGAGTTATACTCGTCGGTATTCTCGCCGTTGTTGTAAGAATCAGTGCTTTCTTCTTTCGTTGGCGAAGATGCTCGGTCGCCGTCGCCGTGTACGGGTGGACGGGCAAGTAACGTAGCCCCAGGACCGCGACTTCCTGTAATAGCAAAGTTGGCACGACCCCTACCGGCCCTACTACCCGGAGGCGCTGGTGGAGCTCCGCCAGTAGACTCGATTCCAAATGGTAGTTCTTGAGGTGTCGGCTCATAGTCGTAACCACCGCCACCTGATGATGGTGGTTCACGGGTTGAGTTCTCTGAAAAATTTGCAAAAGCAAGCTCAGACGAGGACGGACGCAATTTCTCCTGGACGCGGACGGAAACAATTTCGTCTGCTCTCTAAACGTAAACAGACGAAGTTGCGTTTTGATGTGGGCGGGCGTAATTTCGTGCGTCTACGTCGGGTTTTGCTCACTTATTTTGTCCGTTACTACTAGGTCGGTGTTAGTTTGATGCTCGCTCGCTCAAATGTTTACAGTCACTTCTTGCACGCGCTATAATCCGTATATCTTAGGTACGTTATGTAGCACCTATTAGGTATTAAGAAAGTCTTACAAACAAAAATATATCGTATATAATGCATAATGATATCAAGCGTCTCTGCCGGGTCAAAATATATGGGGTACTATCCAGGGGACCCCCGATTCATGAACAGGGCTCTGCAACTATGAGGTGCGGCTGCTATATCACTTACAGACTGAAATACATCTGTTCTAGAACAGCATTAGTACAAACCATACTAACAGCTGCTACAGTACCCCCCCGAGAAATGTGGCTGCTGCTGAATGAACACATGCTCGGCGCTCTCAATCGATGGGAATTATTGTCGCTAAAAATGCAATCGAAGTCAAGATCGATCGACATTTCCATGGATTACTTTGCACTAATTTCTGGCAGTGACTGTATATAGAAATTAGTCATAACTTTATAGTTACAACAAATACCGAACGAATTGGTCGCAACACGAAAGATGACTGTTATTTTTAGCAAATAATGCACATCACTCAAAATGTGTCATGTCGGCAAACTAGATTACTCTTGGCTAGACCTGTCGCTCTAAACCACGTATCTAATAATTTATTTAACTTTTTATCAAGTTACACTGGTTTGAAGGTGGCGTAATACCGCGACAAAGATGACCAATTTAAATTCGCTGACAAGCTCTGGACGATTAATCCAGAATAGTAAATTTTACAACAAACACAAGCCGACAACATTTAAAAACAACGCCAGCAATATTCAAGTAGAAAACTATCTCACCATTACTGAATGGCCGGGTAATTCTTTGTGTTTGTCTACCTAAAATACAACATTATGTGTACAATTACCCGGTTCATTGCAAGGCTTCTGAAGGGGGATGGGTACAATGACTTTGTATGACAAAAAGGTCTATAAGGCTGTATAATCTTGGTTTGCTACATGTATCTTATCGGATACAGGTCTGCCTCAAAAATGATTTTAAATGGGCTTATGAGATACAAAATTGCAATATCTCAGCAACCACTTGAGATACGCGGATAATATGCTATTTCGTATTTTGTACAGCAATCTGCCCCCTACATGCGGATAATATGCTATTTCGTATTTTGTACAGCAATCTGCCCCCTACATAACTGCACATAGTGTACAGATATACGGAAAATGCAGTTTCATAAGTTAGAGCAATCTACATTTTTTCGTATCTGAAACCCCCAATGTATCGGTAGAGTCGCCATTGTAATGCACATATTTACAGTAGTTGACAGAAATCAATGCTGATCGCTTATCGGCGACAATCATGAATTTCCGGAAAGTATATTAAATTAGCCAATATAACCCAATACATATAAAAGCCTTACCAAATTGATTCGGACCTCCTGGCCGTCCACCACTAAATCGGCTTCCTTGGTCAAAGCCTCCGCTGTTGTCAGGTTGACTCATTGGAGGACCTCGCGGCGGTCCCTAGAAAATGTGCTCAATATAGTTAAACTTATAATCATACAGTTAATTTAGTTATTACAAACTGTGTAAGCCTCTTCACGGTAACCGTCCATAGTATCCGGCAGATACACTCAACGTTCAGCTAACGAAAATCTTTCAAACAACTAATAACTCACAAAACGATCGGAAACTGAGCTAGAATAGCTACGCCCTGCGCTTCGCGACCATTTCGTCGTCTAAAATTCTCATTCCTGAGCCCATTTGAAGTCCCATGATAGCAATTATTCGCATGCAACTTCAATGGAAACGCTGTGGTCGTTTTAGTTTTTATATCAAGATATATCACGACAGAAGAACTCGTTATTTTTTCATTCATTGATCAAAATGACCAAAAGTTTGTGAAATTTATAAAACACAAGTTTTAAGCTTATAATGTATAGTCCTATCGTTCACACCCAACAAGCACAAAACTTACACTGTAAAATATTGAAAATTTCACCATTATGAATGTATTTGTTAAACTTTGACTTATAGCGCTAAACCGACAGCGCTGACAACAATGGATAAGATTGTAGTTCACGATAAGGATATTTTGCAAATGGTTTCCATTTTTCGATCCGATGCCTCTGACAAGAGTTATAACCTAAAAAATTGGGTGACCCGGATGGCTAAAATAAAAAAATCCCCAATTCGAGTTCGTTTTATGAATATTTAGATAGTAAATCAAAGTAACAGGACGGATATATAGCTAAATGCATTTGATTTCGCAATGAATAAAAAATTTTGCTAAAATCCATCAATCTGGTGAAAAGTTTCCGACGGATGGACGGAGAAAAATAGACTTTTATCAATTAAACGCTATTTGAGGAAACTTCGCTCGCTTTGTTTCCGTTAATTTTGCCCCTTGTCACTTCAAGTTGGTTTTCAAGTTTAAAATTATAACGTAATGAAGCAGTGAAATTGGGTAAAGAGTCCAAAGCTGCATTTTTTCTGTATTGGTTTATAAGAATGCATTAAAGGAATATAAGCTACAAGGTTTGATTTATTAGTTTTGGTTACAAAGAGAAAATGTTGTTTAAGAATTATTGCCATAACAACTAATATCAACCCAGTTACAACTTACCTCGAACCCTCCGCCACCGCGAGAACCGCCGAATCTGCTTGGTCTCGGTCCGCCACTCGGCCGCGGGAATCCCATGTCAGCCGGACCCATATTTCGCAGCAACGACTGTGGTGGCCCTGAAATGAATGCCGATAATAATTTTTACGTAAAGTGTATTTTACTGACTCCCTGTCTTATTATCTTGTGAAATATAGTTGAGCGGAGCAATGCGAAGCCGAACGAAGCGTTTTTATTTTCTGTCTGTGACCAAAAAAGTAGATGTCCGTTCGTGCGTTCTTTCGTGCGTTCGTGCGTGAGTTCGTGTGTTCGTTCGTGCGTTCGTCGCGATGAATCTCCAGACCCACTGAACCGATTTCAAAAAACTTTTTTGCTTTATAGCTTAACATCTGAGAATGTGCAACTGATATATAGTGTTTCAAAATTTTGCATAATGAATTAGCTATAAGCTAATTAGTTGCTTGTAATCAGCTAATTAAGGCACTTTTGGTTATATCTCGCTAAATACTTGGAATAGAATCGTTTTGGTTTGACCAATATAGAGTTTTCGGGGTCAAAAAATGCAAATATGATACTTTTAGACTCATATGATCACTATCTTGCCAATTAATAAATTATGCTAATTGGATTAAGTTAGAATTATGAATTACAAAGTTGTGGTCAATTTTTAAATAAATGGTAGAGTTTATGTTTCAACAGAACATTAAACAGTATCGAAGTTCGACAGCAGTGAGAGGTTTGAAACATAAACAAACGTAATCCTGAAAGCACTTGCAGAGTGCACCGCGAAAAAAAACAGTATGGAAATTATGACCATTAGCTAATTTAGCTACTTAGTTAGCTAAACGTTACTTACGCCTATAACCTATTAGGCCTGCTGACCAAACATTCGAAATTGGTATCATTGATGTGATTGATGGTGTAACGTTTTGCTTGCTCGAAATTAATGATCGATCGAATTTTCGATTTTGCATTGAGCAATAATTTCGTTTAATGGTGACGTCAGAGTCACTCTACAGTTTTATCATCATCGCATCATACAACCGTTTCCTTGCGTTAACAACATAACATTGTCGTCGCTGTTATCGATTCTATACCCCGGGTTTTCGTGTTTGGTGAGTTTAATTATGATGCTAAGAAGTTTGGCAACTTGCCAAATTAATCGACAATTGAGTTTATCACATAGCTAACATCATGTTTGTCCAGGATGCTTAGCCAAGTAAACAACAACAAAACAAATTGTGCGCTAAAATTACGGTGTGTTTAAATTTATATTTGGAACTTTTAGTTGCACTCAATTCCGACCTTTTGCCGACGATACTGCAAACACATTACGACCGATGTAGTCGCAAGCTATTGCAGGGTGCAAGCTAAGTTCGGACACACAGAAATCCACACACAGCAAAGTACGAATTTACAGAAATTCCCAGATTTCTCACAGAAAAACATTAGTTCACTCCATGTAAACAAGTACTGTGCACTATGATGTATTGTTTGTGGTAAGATACACTCACTTAATACATGTGTTGTGAGGTAAAAGTGAAAGTCCACGTAAAAGTTGGTACGTTCATAATGGCAACCCCTCGTTCCGCTCAAAAATATGTAGTTCCACTACGACTAGTGAAGTATCAGTAGTTGATGACCAGGGTCATTAATAACCAATAGCTATTTCAGACAAAACAAATTGTGGTCATTACGTGTTATAGTTTTAAAACCTAATTTTAATTTTAAAACCTAGTTTTAAACGTTGCAAATATTGTTTAACCCAGCAAAAGTACGACTTTGCAAAGTAAAAAATGATGTAGGAGTCTCCCTTCATGAATAAAATGTTACAAGAGAAACAAAACGATACAATTTTTATCAGTTTGGGAATGTCGTTAAATTAGATACTCGTAAATCACTCATGTGGCTAATCAATCTATATATTATTTATTCCATGCGCTCAGTGCCACAATTTAACATCAGCTTAGGACCTTAATAGAACGGCCGACGTAATTTATAAGATTTGTATGCACTAAATTTGTGGCTCGTAACTCGCTGCGAGATTAATTTTATAAACTGTTTATTCGATGCCCCATTGTAACTTCCAGCAGTTCAAGTCATAATAAGTATCTCCGCATATTCTTACTGTTATGTACATTAAACTACATTACTCTATCTGAAAGCTTAAGACTTATAAATTTTATGAATGTGTATTTCTGTATATTGTGAAAAAGTTAAACTATAAAGAAAAATATCACAGTGGTATGACGGTGTTTTTGAAGATTAGTTGAAGGCCAAATTATTTTCAGGCACTAGTTTTCCTCGCTTTTAGGGAAATTCTTCGGCAAGGATTGAATGCTAATGTAGTAAAACCAAATGTCTTGGCAGCCGAACAAAAGCATCATTAGATTTAGGTGTGTTAATTCCTCTAAAACTAAACTATTTTGTCTAAAAAATCCAAATCGGTGGTTGGTATTCAACTGAGGTAGTCTAGTTTGTACTTTTAAATTAAAATAATTTTATTGCCAATCATTGTTTTTGTCTGCTTACGAATTCCCTGACAATGTTTGTATGCGTATTAATGTTCATATAGCACTCGTCACAATCGACTGCCGCCTTACGTGCGAGCGAACAGCGAGCAACCGAAAAACAAACCAAAAATTCCACAATAAAATTTTATTTTCCCACTAGCAAGCTCCAATCGAGCAAAGGTCAATTAGCGAGTACTGTACATAGTGGTGAGTCACACTTTTAATTATCACGTTTCCAATTTACTCATTTGATGAAAGCGCAGCCATAGATAGATATTAAAGTTACATCGCATCATTTTTCTGCGTTACCTGTTAAGAGTGGTGGGGGCATTCTTCCGCTGCCGCCTCCTGTTCCTCCACCACCAGCTGGCGGTTGTGGCGGTCCAAATCCGGCACGCCCGTGATGTATTATCGGCGGAGGCGCCGCGTGTTGCTGCGGCGGTCGTGGCAGAGACATCGGTAGTCCTCCACCATGCGGTCCCCCGCCGCTAGTACGGTCTCCAGGAGAATGACCTGGAGGACCTTTTTCGCCGAGTTCGGCCATAAGCGCAGTATACTAAAATGAAATTTTATTTCGCAATAATGTATAAACAAACTAGATATATTACTGTAGTTAAAGTATATTTTATTCACTAATTTCTATTTAAAAATTATTAATATATTATTGGGCTTTCCACGAGTCGAAAAATGTGGGGATTTCCACGGGGCGCCATGTTCATTCTCAGAGGGTAACGACGAGAAGGGGCACAATGAAATTTCATTTTTGACATATTTTTTGCTACACATACTGATGTTTGGCACTGATGGTATTATTAAAAATCGTAACTGTCATATCAAATCATTCCGATGCTACTAACAAGTCTTTTCGACCCCTGATTTTGTATATTCTGAATCGATATCAAGCGTGGAAGGATTTCCTGCAGTGGGGACGGGTGCGAACATGGGGGATTTTGGCGAGTGAGGCGATGAATGGCCGCCGAGTGGGGGGATTCCCCACAATGGAAAGGTCAGATATTACAACAACCTGAGTCATGAAGCGCAAACATTTCATGCCTGTGGTTTGCTGTACTAGTCAAGAACGTAGGCAGCCGCCCCAGATCTTTCGTAGTTACAGCTTCAAACAGTAATTCAGTGTACTTTCGCTACGCTTGCTTTCACTTACTAAACTGAGACTTGAAAAAGTTTTTTTTTCAAAAATGAGCCTTTTCAATTTTCTTTCAAAAAGTGTTGCGCATAGCCTGCTTAAGCTGATTTAATTTGTATTTGGAAAACCGCAAAACAATATTAGACATGCTGTTTGAACAAAAATAAAAAACACACTCAAGGTCTCAGGAAAGACAAGCCGAGCGTCTACAATACAATCTTATTATAAATAAAATCTTTGTTTTTCAACTAAATACAGCACAATATTGTATCTGCCGCACCGAAACGAAAGATTTAAACTTACCTCGTCGTCTAAAGCTGCTCTATCCGGTTGAATACTGAGGCCGCGCGCCAAGTTGATTTGTTGAATTCCGCCCCTGCCGGATTTGCAATCTTTAGCAATATGACCGGCACCGCCGCAAATTGTACAAATCTGAAATATTTGTAGAAAAAAAGCTGCTTTTAGATGACGTTAATTTTTGACAAGCTGAGTTCTCCGCCGACATCTAACAAACATAGCAGCAAAATACGCTGTAGCTAACTCAAAAGCTAATAAACATTAGCTACGACAACCATGACACAAGTTTTGTCGCAATATTATGCGTAAAGTATTTAACTTTGTACAGCTCAAGCTGTATTATAGCCAAATTCTATTAAACACCACATTCATTAAGGTAAATTGTTACTATACATTTAAGGACCATGAATTACAAAGATTCATGTGAAATTAACTGTACCAAAGAACATTCAATACCAGCAAAGCTTACATGTGTTAAAATTGAGATCAAATATGCTACCAATCCCAATGTCAACATTTAAAGGATATACATGCTGCTATACCACATTTTTGTCATTTTGCGTCGAAAACGTAGTTATGCCAAAGACATAACTTCACAATTTACGTCTTGTGCAGGCATAGGTATATGGACGATTTAAGGACCATGAATTACAAAGATTCATGTGAAATTAACTGTACCAAAGAACATTCAATACCAGCAAAGCTTACATGTGTTAAAATTGAGATCAAATATGCTACCAATCCCAATGTCAACATTTAAAGGATATACATGCTGCTATACCACATTTTTGTCATTTTGCGTCGAAAACGTAGTTATGCCAAAGACATAACTTCACAATTTACGTCTTGTGCAGGCATAGGTATATGGACGATTTAAGGACCATGAATTACAAAGATTCATGTGAAATTAACTGTACCAAAGAACATTCAATACCAGCAAAGCTTACATGTGTTAAAATTGAGATCAAATATGCTACCAATCCCAATGTCAACATTTAAAGGATATACATGCTGCTATACCACATTTTTGTCATTTTGCGTCGAAAACGTAGTTATGCCAGACATAACTTCACAACTTACGACTTATGCAGGCATAGACATATGGACGATTTAAAACATGTGACGAAATAAATTTAGCCACATCTGTCAATTTGAAGCACAATTATAAATGTGTTGAGCAGGAATATGCATATGCAATACCAAGAGAGAAATGATTGCTGTTCGTTCGAAAAACTTCAAATTTTGTTGGAAAACTGCTACTGTTAAAGACTTCTTTGCGACAAGGTATATTTTGTTCCACTTCTGTTCGAAATTCGATAATCTCCAGTGGAATATGGAAATTACTACTTTATCCGGTTATTACATAAAATTATACAAAATTCAGCTTTCTGAAACAATATGCTATATCTGAGACAGCACCTCGTACATTTAACAACAAATACAGTTATAAACCAAGGAAGCGGCTCCCGTTCGAAGTACGCAGGGACGATGCTTTACTTCAGTGTATACATACATTGCAACAAAACTAACATTGGGTGGTGACTGATCGAACGTAAAATAATCAGAATTGCCTATGATGTGGTTCCTTCCATGTTCAAGTTCCAATGGTACTGCTTTAGCACTTCCGAACAATCCTTACTATAATGATCAGTGTGCATAATATAAGAAATGGTGTATTTCAACAAAGCAGGAGCAAACATGTGAAAAAATAAAACTTTTTGACCAAAATTCAGGTTCCGGTACGGTTTCTGCCTTTCACCGGAATTACAAGCGGAATTTGGTTACTGCCGGGCCACTGCATGGAACTCTCAACGTGTTCACGTTAAACTTTTCCATTTTTCTCAACTACAATAGGCCAAAGGTTGAATCCATGGATCGCACAGAATAATTTATTTTTGGCGAATTATTTCTAGCTGACCGAAGTAGGAGTAATCCTACCGACAGTAAACAAATTTTCTTTTTGGTTGTTAGAAGTGAGATCATAGTAGAAATTAAATATATGAAAGCACGACAGTGTGCAGTACGCAGATGATGATACTACAACGATGCTGAGGACATATACAAATGGAAATACATTGCAAACGAATAATTAAGAAATATATACCAGAAACATATAAAAATTTAAAACTGAAGAACTCACAATACTATTGGTAATATTTGCACCCTCTGCGCATTCCCATGTTCGGTGTTCCATAGATCCACAATTGGCACACTTCTGGGCTTCCATTGCCGCGTCTTCGGGTCGTAGTGTCCCATTAAGAAGAGCGAGCTGACGAAGTTGTGTCTTTCGGAGTTCATTGTCCTGTTCAGGCACGGCTAGACCATTATCGATGATGTGTTTTACCTAAAATATATTACAACAATAATATTAAATTAGTGGTTTACCGTAATCTTTGTCACATGAAAATGGTATAAAAATCAAGTAAAACTATATAAATTGGGCACAAAGTAACACCGAAAAATCTTCCTCGATACAGGTTCAAAGATGAAGCATGTACAATGAAATTATCACGATATATTTTGATGTTTTGGCAACAATCCATCTTTATATATTAAATTTTCTTCAACGAAATTAGTTGCCTGCATTACGGACTGGCCGAAAAAATGAGATCGGTAAAGCCCACTGTATGCATCGGAAATTTTCGTTTTCCTATAATATATACACACAAATAATACAATTTCATCACAATATTTGTTGAATTTCGAACAAACTGACATTGAACAGAAATGGAACAAAATTTCACGAAGGCTCGCACAGTTCTCCAAAATTTTAAAAGCGAAATTTCGAACCATAATTATCAGACATAATTTAAAATTTCTCAACGGATGAGCGAACGAATGTCGAACGAACAAATTAGTACTTCTGATAAACTACATTTTGCATTCTTCGCCTGAATTCATCGTAATCTCGTAGCTCTTACCCTGTCCACTGCTTTTTGAATACATGCCGGGTCCGTAGACGTAATGTACGCATGTAGCGGTTCGTCGGCGCCGGGCAGTGGACTTTTGCTCTGTACCAATTTACCTTCTTTTACCGATCCCTTGCCACGAATGATTATTTTCGCTCCCGTCTGAAATAAATTACTGAACCAAAGTGAGAAAAATTCATTACAGCAAACGTGACAAAAATATCATTTTACTCAATTTTAAAGCACAAATCTGGCATTCTGCCTTAATCATGCAACACAGAGATGCGTGTTCCATTGGAAAGTAAAGAAATTTGAAAATTTTCCAAGCATTGAAAAACATGAAATTAGTAATTTTTCACATATATGTCCAAAATTTCAAACAGCGAGGGCAGTTTCCCAACGTAGTGCTAAAAGGTGCAAAGATTCTTTATGTCTGTTCGCGTTAAGGATCATCTCATCGCTAAATTGAAAGATTTTCGCTAAATGTTTTCGTCTGACCCGTAGTAGAATCGATATTTATTGTTCATCTAGCTTTGTGTTTGTTCTACTCCAATGATTTCTTACCCAAAATCTATATAATCGAGGCGCATCGAAAACTTCATGGTTCTGAATTTTGTCCTTATGGTTTGGGTCCTCCCGACATACCATATTACTCTTGTAGAAGGTTTTACATCAAAAAATGGAGACCATCTCATAAAACTTTATCAAAGAGACGCATAAATAACACTTTGTTCAACATAACATGATCATATTACGAGAAAAAGTTTAAAAATATCCTAACAAATGATTTTTAATAAAATTTGCCGTAGTATATGTCTTGCTTGTTGAAATTTTAACGATGACTTTGTAGCTTTATTTGGAACAGTAAATAAAGCAGGTATTATTGTTACTACTGTAGCTTCCAGATATTCTTTGTTATAAATCTATATTGTATGCATCTAAGCTTGTTTAAATCTATATTCCAAGGTGCAGATAAACTAGTGAAGCTCGCTTGCGAGCCAGAATTCGAGTGGTGAGAACAATCCCCCGAAGTCTGTTGTAGAAAGCACACACAAACAAAGCCTATACACAGTACACAGGTGCAGCATTATAATATAAACCGTGAGTGATGAGTCATAGTTACGCCCGCCTCTTTTGATAGCCAACGTATGCAGTAGACAAAACATCATACAACGAGTATAAAAACAATGAACTAGCAATTTAATAATTCAATAAAACCCTAAATTGACATTGAAAAGAACGTTAAAGAATTTAAACCGACACTTGAGAAAAATTTCATTTTTCATACCAAATATGAAGCAGAAGTGTGAAAAATATTTGCCACACAATATTTTTGACACTCGCAATCAGCTTGTTGGCGCAGAAAACCCCATATCCGACACTAAAGCCAACAATAAGCGCACATTTAAGTGCATTTCCGACGACTTTTCACCAAATATGAAATTTGGCGCCAACTATAAGCTTATAGACTCCAGATTGCGAAGTAGGTGAAAAACTTGTTATATATCATTGGAAAGCCCTGGTAAAGTTACATAGACTAGGCCTATTAGTTTGCGGATACCTCGTTAACTTATTGAGATAAGTCGCAAAAACTGGAGGGGGTGCCCCAAAAATGGGCCAAAGCGACGTCATTTTGCCCCATAACTTTTCCCACGGGAAAAAATTCAAAAATCGGGTTCCGTCACTACACCTTAATCGACCATTGCGGTTCGAATGAGCTATCTTGCATCAAAATCCGCCCAACCGTTATCGAGATCCAGCTGCGACAGACACGCAGACAGGACCTCCTCAACCCCCTCCAGAGCCAAAATTGAAAATTCTCGTTCCACTCGCTCGCTTCGCACTCTCATTCCACTCGAATTCAATAAAAATATGTATTTCAAAATCAATACAAATTAATGTAGTATTACTGAAATTGTGTGCTGAAATCATAAATTAAAACATTTATCGTGGCACATTCGGTTTTACTTTATCCGATCCTAAATATCAAAGTTACAACAATGACAAGCTCAACTTTGACATAATTCGTTAAAAATTAAATCACATAAACCTTACCTCTTTTTCCAATTCCTTCAACGTAATCCCACGCGGGCCGATGATGAGGCCAACAAAGTTAATTTCAGGATTTCGATCTGTTGGAATGAAGATTTTCTCACTAAGACGAATTGCCGGCGCTCTAAAAATATCATTAATGGCATATAGGCAGGAATATTTCAGTTCTATAACGCACTGTATGTATTACTGTTATAAATATTATAACCGGTAATGCAGGTTGGGAGTTGGAAAACCTAAACACATTGCTTTTTAAAACTCGAGCAATTTTTTGAGATCATTCTGGTCAAAATAATTTTTGAATTTACGGTTTGCAAAAATAATATCGTATGAATCCGGGATATGATAAAAGCGGAAACATTCAAAATTTAGTTCGGATGTGGCATCGATCTTTTGTCATTTTTGCAGTATTTTTGTAGCATTGTTTAAAGAGTATGGCATAGCGGAAACTGAAAGTGCAGATTTTCGGGTAATTTTTATCGCACGACATCATGTGTTCGAATGACCGATTAGCTTGCGTAAAAATACTACACCTCGATTCAAAGATGTCATCGTATACAAAAGTATATCAGTGTGAAGGATCGTGTCTAGGTTCCCATTTAGTGTACACCGTGTAGTTTCCCCACTTGAATGTTCCTACAATCTTTTGAATATTTTAGCCTAAGCTTAGGTTTGGTTCGCAAAGTTTAAAATTTTGTCCAACGATGCCCATGTCAAGTCCTCTTTTTACATGGGAAAATTGACATGCTCCACACAAAAACCGTACCTGTGATAGTTCTGTCGTATGAATATGTAAAATGGCAGTGTATGTACATTGTTTTTACCCAAAACAAAAAAAACAAATTAAATATGCTTAAAGCGTAGTTTTTAGGTGATGATTAAACATTAATTATAGTTAAATATTGATGTTAAGACGGAAATAACTTCTCATATTAATACTAAGCGCCTTGGTTGGCGAATTCCTAACCAGCGTAATAGTTGGACTTTACAATGATGCTCGAAAAAATAAATACAAGGCAGAAACAAAAGAAATCAAAGTCATTCAACTTAATGTCCACTTAAGTAATAAATATGCCAGCATATCAATCGTTACACAAATATAATTAAGAATCGGATAGAATGACGTTTGGACAGTCGGCAATCTTACAGCTTACACATAGCCAAAATTAGAAAAATAAACAATTAGGTCAATATGTATTTGGACAAAAATTGCATAACGGATTATATTTCATTTCCATAAAGATATAGGCTTGAAACAAAAATGTTAGTATTTTTCTCGATGTTACTGCAAGTGAGGTGAACCGGCAGCAGGAAATAACTTATTTCAAATAATTTTTTGTTTTATCATGTAATATTTGGAGCAAAAAATATTATCTCACTATAACGAGTATAATATTATGAAAAAATGAATAATAAAGTACAATCCAGAAATGACTAGTGATTGCACGATCCTGACTCGCTCGAGAGCCGACTGTCATTTCCAGCGCATACTGTATTATACATATATGTTTACATTTGACAAATTCTATTACATCACGAGGAATCGTTGCATTGCGTTAATTTCGATAATTTAGTATAACGCTTACGCTGTACCTAATGCCTTAATGAGCGAACAACATCTAAAGCAACAACAGCAATAAATGTGGCTTGCAAGATGAAATTCTAACTCGCATCAAACGGAGCTCTAATTCGTATCATTACATGCTTTGGCTGTCCTGCGACTGAAGTATCTTGGATCTAACAACCGGTATCTTTCCTCGACGGTATCATCGCCCGCTCCTGCTGCAGTGTATCTTTGTGTTTTAGGTCTATGGCCGATGTCATGATGACATTCGCTAATTTCAACATCAACACGAAATACACTGCTTCTTATGGGCGAGTAACCTTAAGATAACTCCGCCAACCATTCTATTTTGTATAAAAATTGTTACGGAACGCTTTTTGTTCAAATGAAATTCGGCGTAAAACTGTTCGAAACACAGCGCTCGCGACTGAAATCTAGCCATTTTTTGTTCGCCAAAATTCAAGTAAAATTACCTAAATATTTGAGAACGAAAACTCGTTGCAGTTGTATTAAATCGGTTTGTTCCCAACAGCAATACCTTAACTACAGGAAAAGATTTGCTTGTGACGTCACGTTTGCATTAAATTTGTTCGCAAATACTCTACAATCCAAATTTAAATACTTAATTAGGCATTAGGAAACCGATTTCCTGAAAACTGAAAACGCCGAAATTCTATTCGAACATAAGGTATAATTTCTGGTACTTGGATTTGATTTTGCCAACTTTCAGTTAGCAAAAAACAGAACGAAATTCAATTTTCCGTAACAAGCATTCACGATTCGATATCGTTTAAGACAAAATAGAATGCTTGGTGGGGTCCCCTTAAATTTACCCACCCATTACCTGTAATCAATGGGCGGTTTATAGTTCGGATTAATATTGATCATTTCTTGAATTGCATTGTGACGTTCCTTTTCAAGCCGCTGTCGGGTACGAAAATCGCGCGTGTTCATCCGAACGCCCTTGTTGTCGTATTCAGGTTCCGGCGATGGTGATCTAAAGATTTATAGTATATAAAACATTCTACAACCGCCAATTACAGCCACAATGATTTATTGTTTACACAAAAAGGCACGAGCGAATTCCACCCTCAACTCTCGCTACTTCAAGCGCCAGCTTAGCAAAAAAGAATACTAACAACGTTACACAGCGCCCACAGATAACAAATGTTTGCACTGACTGCGTATTGATGTTACTCTAACTACTGTTTATAATTACAATTATTTTTGACATGCATTAATAACTGCTATTATTGTTTGCAAAGTTACTGCAATAATAGTAATAAGTTCGACTAGTACCCTTCAAGCAGTTGCTATATATTAATCAGAGCTATATAGCCTTTTTGGTGATACAAAGTTTTAATATTGCATTAATATTTTAAATAATAATATAGTCTAGCTCAACAGGGTCTTCTTTCCCCGCCGACTTCGCGGTGCCCGTTCCCACCGCTGTGGTTTCGCTAGATAGTAGATAGGGACAGTAGGAATCTCGTTAATCCATTCATGCGCGTCACTAATTAGATGACGAGGCATTTGGCTACCTTAAGAGAGTCATAGTTACTCCCGCCGTTTACCCGCGCTTGGTTGAATTTCTTCACTTTGACATTCAGAGCACTGGGCAGAAATCATATAATATAGAAATAATATTTGCATTAATATTCGCGGAAGTGATACAATTAAGAAAATAGAACAAATTTGGGATGTGTGAACAAGAGCATGTGTGAACAAGAGCAGTATGTTAATGCTAAGTACAATGTGCATTTGGGGGTGCATACATTTATGTATCTGTGGACGCTGCGTTATCGTTCTAATATTTGGGAGTTTTTTTCCAAACTTTTCACACGCTGGCACTTTCAAAATGCTCTATAGGATTTTTTATTGTCAGAAGGTAAAATCGGATCATGTCAAATCTCCTTTTCACGGCAGAGTGCGAGAAACCTAGAAATGAGACCATAGGACAAAAATTACAAGTCGAATTATTGTGAGCCATTATAAGCTTATGCTTAGGCTTAAGGCAAAAAAACCGTTATACAAATGTTCCAGGGGAAAATTTCCTAAAACAAGGTGGGGGAGGGTGGAGGGTGAGTTGGCATGATCCGAAAAATTAAAAAAATCACTTTGTTTTGGAAATTTACCGCACCGACCCAATGAAATAAAATGCCGCCCTCGTTCTTATTGCTGTCAAAAGAGTACCGTTTATCCGCGTGGCACAAGAAATTCACTATTACAGTTTAAAAATGTCTTGGCTAAATTGAGCTACGCAGAGCGAAAAACATTTTCGGCACTAAGTTGTTCAAGACAACCCGAGGCTGCAGAGTAAATTCCTACAGCGTTATAAACCGAGACAGATAATAGAATCCTGATTTCTTACGGTCAGCACATTTTTGTGTTAAGAATCTGACTTATGGGAACAATTGGATAATAATATATGCTTTACAAATAAAATAAATGTCGGCAATACAAATTAACTATTGACCAGAATTTTTTTGCAATAAAGCAACTGGTAAACATTGCCATCCATCTTTACTTGGTATTTGGGAAAAAAGTCGCCTTTATCAACTCAAAAAACTTGGTTAATTTGGTTAGCGCTGAAATATTTCAAGATATCAGCTGCTAAACTGTGTCAGTCATTGTTACTCTTGCTTAATCAAAAGTCACAAAATATGCTTACAGTTTGTATCCAGTAATAATCCCTAGCTTCGATCAATAACACACTGTATGTCGAATCTGTTATTTCATAAACTGTCAGAAGTAACGTTTAGATAATCGTATTTTATTTTAAAATTTTGTAGCTAGCATGATAGTTTCAAATGTTAGAAACATCTGACAGCGATGGGATTCAAACTCACGACCGTAGGCTTTAGGCGCCTAGGGTCGCGGATTCCAATATAAACCTAGAAACCAAAATAATTTTTCGCACAACTTTTATCATGAGGTTTTGCTGCTCCGAGAAAGTATGGCTACGCTGCAAAATAAAATGTCTACGCCACTACACCTAACACTATATTAGCAAGAAGCGGTGGACATCACATGAACTAAAATAATTCCTATACACGTATGTAATCTAAAGGCGTTCCCATGTACATGTGTAACCTAAAACTCAAGGTCTCGACCAATGTGACAAGCAGTACTGTGTTACAGTAACATTTTTAACTATTTTAGCTTGTATGTATTGGTCCGATACACAGTGTGCACTTTTTTTACGTCACAATCATCAGCTAACAAAATCACACTTAGCAAGTTTGTACACAAGTGTCCATGGTGTGGAAGTTTAACCACCCGGAGGGCAGGACCTCACCCTAGTCATATTTACCCCGCGTTTTGAGCCTTCCCTCACCACACCACCTCCACATGGGCGCAAGGCGCTAGAAAATTTTTGGCAATTACGAATTGGACAACAAAAATTGGGTAAAATCAAGAAAATTACATATGACGAAAAATTGCGGAGTCAAGGAAAAATTAGGATGAAAAATTGACCAGATGGAAAATTTTGGTTACCCCAGCCAAGGCCATCTACCATCCTGAGCTGACAAATCTTGGGCACGTGACAAAATTCCGGCGTAGTAGCTGCAAAATTATTATTAACCACTCACCGAATATGGCATGTATGTTTAGGGACCTCACGCTGACCGACATAGATCAAAAAACAATTGTTGATAAATTTCAGATGTAGATTTGTAAGAATAATGTAAATTATAATTTATTATGTGTGTGCACTAAGCACCGTCATCATGAAAGTGGAATTCGTTACCGCCCTCGCATGTACTTATAAAAACTGTAAATTACAAGTCGTTTACTTCGTACAACTGCTGAACATGTGATGCTAAGCCTGCTTTTTAATAAATTATCAAATTGTTATTCATATTTAAAGTAATAATCGATAGTTCACTGATCAAGCGAAGATTACTCAGACGACTTATTCAATAGTATACCCTATGCTGTATAAATGTAAATATTTTGACATTTATTTTAAAAAGTTGTATACACATATTATGCAATAGTGACGTCATAGGTCGTAAAAATTTTTTATTGTTTCGCTTTTTCATTCAAGCGCCTACATTTACTATAATTTTTTCAGTAAAGCACCTATATTTACTATAATTTTTTCATGCAAGCGCCTACATTTACTGTTATTTTTATTCAAGCGCCTACATTTACTATAATTTTTTCATTCAAGCACCTACATTTGCTATAATTTTTTCATTCAAGCGTCTACATTTACTATAATTTTTTCATTCAAGCGTCTACATTTACTATAATTTTTTCGTTCACAAAGTTTTACGAACATTTCATCATGTAAAGACCCAATGCGGACAGTCCCAATACCCAATATAGACAATCTAGAAATTGTCTGCTTTTCAACGTACGTAACCACACCGTTAATGTTATCATTCCTCTGATTTGTCAACATGAAAGGCCTAGAAGCTGCATTGTTACTGACAGCTATACAACGTACGTCCACAGGCTCAGAAATTTCCACAGACCATCTCCCTATACTCATACTACGATTAACCATGGCGATGACACAACAGATAATCAAACTATAGATGGCCTTTGGGGCACCCTCAAAAACTTCATTCGATAATGTCCCGGTATATCGATCGAATCTCCAGCCCTCTTCGATAGAACACTGAAGGAGTTCCAGTGGCGCAGAGAGTTCTCAAAATACAACGCAAGTCCACAGCCTCAGAAATTTCCCCAGACCGTCTCCCTATACTCATGCTACGGTTAACCATGGCGATGGCAAAACAGATAATCAAACTATAGAAAGCCTTTGGGGCATCCTCAAAAATTTCATTCGGCACCGTCACGGTATATCGATCGAATCTAGAGCCTTCTTCGATAGAACACTGAAGGAGTTCCAGTGGCGCAGAATCTCAAATAATCTCCTTGGTTTATTTGTCAACCAGGTCGCATCCATCTGCCCTGTCTAAATGTAAATTCAAATCCACTATATGTTAGAAATATATAGCCCTTATACTAAACTGAAGCCACAAACTAAGTCGGGGGACTCCCGCCCCCGAAACCGCCGCACTAAGCTATTTTTCCATACACACAGTCAAAAGTTACCACTCAAAACATTAGCGCTATTGTACAAAATGTAAAATATTTATTTTTCGCTTGCATTCCCAACATCGGACTCTATATCTTGTTACCCCGGCTACCTGCCGATATATACCATACATTTTTATATCCAATACCATATCAATATTTGAACCAGATCAGTCCATCCAATCAAAAGTATTGGTTAAAACTGTGAAAAAAACACAAAACCCACTTTTATTTAAAATTTTCGACCCCTTGAATAAGGGTCCCCTGCTAAAACCTCTAAACAGATAGACTGTACATGTTATATTTGACATTTTTTGTGGACATTTCATTCCGGAAAGACCCAATGCGGACATTCCTATTTCCCAAGAATGGAATACACACATGCTGGCAGCATAATGTTGGCCATGTGCATATGTCCGTGCTCCTGGTACACGCATACCCGAGGGCTTAATAGTCGAGCCCTTTCCTGCTCGAAATTACACATGCACAACTTTAAGATAAATCCAGTACATTATCCGTTAGCGTTCAACACTGATATAGGACAAAAATCAGCATACGAAGAATCGATATGCCAACACTGCAGTTCCTCTTAGCCACAACGATAGAGCGATTATGCTATGAAAAACCGGAAACGGATTTCAAGCGTGCCGGCTCCGGTTATAACAGCAGCGTGAGTTCTGATTTCAAAGTAGCGTTTCAATCGTTGCCTTATCGCTCGGCACAAGCGTTACGTTTTCCCACATTAGTCTGCTGCGCAGTACGGAGAGGGTGCACAAAGTTTTAGACTGAAAGTTGGTGTTACCGTCCTTGTTTGCAGTTTTGAGTCTACTTACCACAAAATATTTTATTGCCAAAACTAAACAACGAAAACAGGTTCCAAGATTATATGATGCGGAAGTTTATCTACTGAAACGGATAATCAGAAATATGTAGTTGTTGTGAGTGAAACCGAATTATACTAATTCATTGGCTAAATTGAACAAAATGTAGAAAAATATCGACTAATACATGAATAAATAATATTTGCATAAATTTGTAAAAGTGTGTTAGCAGTGAGTTACAACAATGGTACAATAATGTGTCTATAAAAGTTGTTTTCCAAAAGGGATGTTATCAACAACTATGTAAACATAATCTGGGTCTTACGGAACTCATAATTATTATAATATGATGTAATGTAACGTAATCTTCTTTCTGACTAAATGCAATTAATCATATACTAAATGACTAAGCACTAATACGATTTTCTTAATCAAACCTTTCTTACGCCTATACCTACTAAACACACTATAATATCGATTGCATTCCAAAAACTGACACACAATAATGAAACCTACAAAGAGTATGAAGAGAGTACATAATGTCTCAATATGATTGAATGAATACAAACTTAGTTACTGTCCCAAATCGTTTTAAGGCGGTGTACAATATAAGGCTGTGATTATTATGTCTAATTTCAGGCGCGCAATTCCCTCACCATTACGTGTGTTATGACGAAAAAATAAAACGGAAATGCGAAGCGTTGGTGTCGAAGACATTATAGCAATTTATCTATTTGCATTCCAGTTACCCAACAACCCAGTTCAACATTCAGAAGAAAATGAAGCTATCAGAGATAACAGCAATTTTTTTACTATAATAAGTTATGTAGTTAGGGTCACATAAGAATTTTTTAGTGTTTTAAAATAATAATGATCACTAGCGGATCCTTGCAATTTAACACGATTCCACTGTGTAAATTATATTTCGTGCACTAATTGAAACAGACCGAGCGAAGCGGCAGGTTCCTCTGATTAAGCTAATTTCTTTTTGTCTGTCGCCGTCACTCATAACTTACACATTTTCGAAAATTTTTTGTTCGATAGCAAATGTGATGATGAGGTGCTCTTTAGTTGAATACGAACGGCTTTGACTCCATTTACCAGACAAAAACTCAAAAAACAGGTTTTTAAAAATTCCTTGCCAAACCATGTATATTTCTCCGTTTCACCATCGTATGCCAGATACCAGTATTATAGGTTTAGTAAGTCAGCCAATTTATATTATGTGCTGGGAATAAGCATTTGGGGAACGGAATTATTATTTAGTGTTAAAATAACATGTGTTATATCACTGTATGAGCATACGGAACATTAAGTTTTTATGGCTACCGAATATTAATTTTCAATATCAAGCGAAATTATTTGCGTGCCGGTCATTTGAAAATCAGCCGGGTGGTAGAAACAAAATTTGGGTAATACCGCTGGTAAAAAAACCCCAAAGCTGCTTTATTTAATTTGATCTCTTAACAAGCACGACTGTTCTGTCCAGTGACGGTATGACCCCCTTTCTAAAGCAACACGTCCGTCGAATTTATTTCATGTACAGCTAAAGCCGTGAGTTATAGATGATACCAGTTCTATGTTTACTGTCTGCTAAATATTTTTAAATGCTAAATACTACTAATGCTTCATAATCTTAAAACGCTCATGAAAATATTTGGACGACAGCTAAAGGCACCTGAAAATGTGAAATATGTAGCATATAGAATAAATTTTGTTCTTCCAACTTTACCATTTACTCAATAATAAATACCCAGTCAGTTTTCGTAGCGCGGTTTACGGGCCAGCACCACGTGGTCAACTTATTATCTAAAAATCATATACAACCACCGTATCAAGGGATTTTACCATAAGAAGCCAGACAATACTGCCAGCTGAATTAGAATTTTAAATTAAACTGATCAGTACTTTAGAAATTAAGGCGATTTAGTGTATTTTAGAACTTATTACGGGGAAACATTGAACGGTTTTAAAACTATGCGGATCTGAAATTATATAATGCATTTTAAGGTCCACATTGCTACTGTTTTGCTATGTAGATTCATGAATGCGGGTAGAGCGTGTACCGTTGGTGTTAGATAGATTTCGGTACGAGCACTCTATTTCCAGCGTCACAATAACACTGGAACCGCCATTGATTTTTGCGCTTGCTATCATATCAGTCAGCATTCTGAGTGCTAATCTTTCACTGAGCACTCTATAATCGCTAAAACTAAATTAAAAACATAATTTAAATAATACTTTAGTAAAACTAGATTTCGATACAAACAAACACAATTTATCGCGCAGCTAAAACGTGGCTATTAACAACCGCTATCATGAACGCCGCAGGCATGCCTCCTTCGCCGACTAAAAGTGTGTTGGTTGCCGTCACATGATGGGCCATCATTATCCTGGATGGGCGACACTAACACCGAAATGCGGCGCTTTTGAGAGGGTGGAGACAAAGAACTCTTAAAGCATCGAAATCACAGATGTAAGTAGAATCGCCTGGTGTTAAGAACAACAACAACCTTTCGTCGGGATTTGCTGGTATTCCCAAATCGCCAGACCGTAATTTTCTCGACAGTTCTTCGATTTGCAGTTGCACTAAAATAATGTACATGGGGGCACAACGGCCCCCAAATTGCATAATATACACACATTATAATTAATATATATCACAGTGAAACCTTATCGTGTTCAGCTATGCATTGTAAAATTTATGTGCTCAAATTGGTTTCATATTACTGATTTAATCATTCTAGCTTTTCTAAATTCCTAATCAAGACTTGCACTCTAACCACTGAGCTACACGACCCCAATATGTCGTCTTGCGATAAATACACCAGGTAAGGAATATCGAATTATAACACCCACAGAAGGTTAGGTCCACATTGACAACTGATCTGCTCATACGCCTTCTTTTCACCAAAATAACATCTGAAAAAATGGGCTAAATATCGTTAGTTTGACGTAACTTAATACACAACACCAGAACCTAATAATCAGAAAATCTGAAATTCCGCAAAACCAGCAGCCTCTAACATAGAACAGTAAGAATTATTTTGTGAAACTAAAAATAAAGGTACCTAATGATCATTTAGTCTTCTTTACATGACAAAGTCTTCAGTTTAGAATAAGTCTAAGAACGTAATGAGAGTTGCTGGTGACAAAAATGTCATGTAAAATCGGAACGCCAACTAGTATGGACGTTTGTATGTAGTAAACCAATAAATTCTGATAACCGTTTCTAACCACAAATGCAGCAAATA